>NJFT01000276.1:0-49303 GCA_002221725.1 Scedosporium boydii
CCTCCCCCTCCTCCTCATCCTTCTTACCCCTCCCCCCTTCTCCCCGCCTCAAAACCTCGAAGCCCCCCGGATCCTCCAAAACTTCATGGCCCCTTCCAGAGAGAAACGCCCTATCCCCCTCCGTAAAAACAGGATCCTGCAAAACCGTCCTCACCCTCCCCTTCTCCTTCTCCCCAGAATCCAATCCGCGAACTAACCCCTCAAACGCAAAAAGCTGCATCCACGCCCTCCGCCTCCCTTCCCACCCTCCTCCCTCTCCCTCTAAACTCCCTAACCCGAGACATAGCCCCACCCTCACCCTCTTCCTTTTCGCCGGGGAAGAGGACGAAGAAGGAGAGAGGTCCGAGGCGATCCGGGCCGCGAGGGAAAGGACTTCTCGCCGCGTGGCGCTCTCGTTCCAGATGGTTTCGTAGCGCGCACAGTCTTTCTGGAGGGAGGAGAGGCGCTCGCTCATGGGGAGGGAGTCTAGTGCAGAGGATGGTTCGCTGGTGGGCTGCTGCTGTGAAGGAGATGGGCGGTTTGGACGGCGGGGTTTCCGTTTGGATCGGATGGTTTTCCATTCTGTGGTTGTTTCCATGGCTAGATTTTGCAGGGCGTTCCTTATTCCTTATTCTTCTTCCCCTTCTGGAAGCTGTACCGTGGTGGTGGAGAAAAAGTGCGGTTGGGTGTCGTTGGCTTTAGCTTTTGGCTGTTGCGGCTCAAAATTTATTTTCACTTTTAGTTTCAATTCGTGTGGATGGAATCTGGTCTGAGAATTCCACTAAACAATTATCATCAGCGATCGTCACTCTCAAGAATCATATCCCATCCATCAGAAGAAACCTCCAAATACTAGAGAAATACTTTTCTTCACATTGTATGCTTCATTACGACTCTATGCTCTAAGAAACGTGCCTCGTAAAGAATAAAAAGAAGAACAATTGTAGAAAACTTCCACTCTCCCATTTCAATGTCATCCTCATCATCCTATTCAACCCAACAAATTAAGCACCTCCTTCCCCACGCTCCTCACCCTGTCCTCGCCAACCTTCTCCACCACCCCCCTCACAACCCCCCGATCCACGCCCTCCGCCACGGCGCTGTTCCCGTACACCCACGTGCCCAGCCCCACGAGCCCGCGGTACACCACCTCGCCGTCCGCCGCCGCCGCCGCTGCTTGTTGCTCCGACAGGATCTTCTCCGCCACGCGCGCGAAAGCCCTCTTGGTGTCCGCCGTCACGACCCCGCCCGTCGTCTTGCGCGCGAGCACGCTGTAGTTGACCACCACCGTCGTCGCCGCTACGAGGACGTTCTTGTTGCGCCGGCCTGCGCCTTCGCCTCGGAGACCTACGACGCGCTCGAGCAGCGCGATGACGCGGTTCGTTTCCGACGCTGCTACTTCCCTGCCCTTGGGCGTCGCGAAGATGTTGACGATGGCGCGGAGGGCCATCATGATGCAGTTTTCATTGGGCGTCGTCGGCTCACCCTCTCCTTCCGCCTCTGCGTTGGTGCCCAGCGCCGCGTCGATAGCTAGCTGGATGATGGAGCGTCCTCGGCTGTCGCGGAAGGATGCAGCGAGGGTTGTATTCGTGACGCAGCGGAGGAGATCGAGACCTGGCAGACGGTCGGTGTAGGTCCACTTCGTAGCGATGCGTAGGATGAGTTCGAGGCCGGTCTCGTCGACGGGCTTGTTCGCCTGAAGAATGTAGCGAAGCTCCTTAAGGTTCGTCTGGTCCTTAGGGTTCAGCGCCGCATCTTTGCGGCCGGAGGAAATCATGGTGGCGTTGACGCTGAGAATCTTGTTGATGATGGCTGCAAAAAGTTAGTACATACAGAGTTATAGAAGGACAAATGATAAAAATGAACTCGGACTTGAACTCACCCTCGTGCTTGGCTGCCAAAATGCTCAAGTACTCCCCATGAGGCAGAACCTTCGGCACCCGCTTCGCCTCATCCCCAGGCTTATACCTCGCATCCGACCCGTACGGATCCGGCGCACTTCCGCCGCCCGTCTCGCCCAGCGTGGCGCCTTTTGTATTCTGCTCGATGAACTGCACGACGTTGTCGAGATATGAGAGGGGCAGCTCGTTATCTTCGAGGAACTTGCGCGCTCGCTCGTATGGGTTCTCGTTGAGGTTGTAAGGTAGCTTCAAGGGAGGCTTGCCGTCCTCGATGTCGACGTCGAACACGAAATCGTACTCTTTGCCCTGATACTCGACCTTGCGGCCGGAGCTTCCGGCGGAGTCGACGACGGTACCGACGTTGACCCATTGTCGGGCGGCTGAGCAAGAAGAATAAAAGTGATTAGCAAAAGGAGCCACGAGGTCCAAAAAAAATGTTAATTCACTTACCCGTTGACCACGTATACGCGCTCACAGAACCATTATCCTCCTTGATCATCTGCACCTGACCCTCCTTCGTCCCCGACTTTGACGTCAAAAATTCCGGCCCAGGCAACTTCTCCTTATTGATACCACCGACCTGCTGCTGCGGAATGGCCGAAGCTTTCACAGACTCGTCGAACGCGGCGATGACATCGGGACTCGCGACCCTCTCGGGACTCCGCGTAAACACCCTCGCCACGCCATCGCTCGCGCCGGAAACAATATCGCCCGAATCAGCACAGGCGGCGACGCACCACACGGAAATAGCGGGATGCGTAATGGTCTGAACGCACTCAAGGTCCTTCCACACGCGCACGGTCCTGTCCTCGGCGCAGCTCACAATCTCACCCGTGGGCAACGCTGCGAGGCCGTAGACGAAGCTCTCGTGGCCGCGCAGCTCGGCGACCATCTGGCCGTTAAGCTTCCAGAAGCGCAACACGCCGTCGTTGCTGGCGCTCACGATGTCGGCGCCTGTGACGTGGTTCTTGGGTGCGGCGCATAGCGACCGGATGATGTCGTCGGTGTAGATGGTCGAGCGGGGTTGGACGTCGCCGGAAACGGCCTTTCGCAGGTCGTAAATTCGAATCTTCTTGTCGGCGCAGCCTGTCACGACGGTATTCTCGTCGAGGAAGGTCACGGCCCACACGCTCAGCTCGTGGCCCGTCAACACGAACTGGGTCTCCCACTTGGCGACACTCCACACGCGAGCCTGGGAATCCCAACCTCCCGAGACGATGTAGTTGCCTTTGGGGGAAACGTCAAGGGTGCAGACGTTGTGGGCATGGCCGATGAGCAGGCGTTCGGCATTGTCTCCTGGTAAGGAGGTGGGCTTCCTCACGTCGATGATTGTGTCGCGGCCGCCGGAGACCACAAGGCCTTCGGGGTAGTCATGTGTTGGGGGGAGGTAGGTTATGGAGTTGACGTAGTCGGAGCCTTGGTTCGTGATGTGCGCTTCGAATGTAGAGGACGTGGAAGAGGAGCTGTCGGAGGTGCGCTGCCACAGGCGGACGGAGCAGTCGCGGGAGGCGGAGAGGACGGCGTCTGGGTTGGGGAAGACGACGGCTCTCACGTCGGACTCGTGGCCGACGAGCTGGGCGGAAAGCTGGAAAGCGGGGGAGGTCATTGGGCGGGGTAGTGATCGGCCAGCTGCGGTGGTGGGGGGTATGTACAGAACGGAGATGATGGGATTGTACGAGGTGAAAATAAACAGACCGGAGATGTCGGCAAAAGAGTTCGAAGCTTGAGATGTGCGAGGAGCTCCGGGAAGTGTTGGTGGGAGAGAAGCGGACGAAGTGGGATGAGAAGGCGAGCCTCGATGAGCTGAGCTTGGCTTTGGTTTAGGGGGGGAGCGGGCCAAGGACGTCACTTGCTTGCCCGTTTGATGGAGCTCAATTGCAGTAGCACTACAAAGTAGTATACCTCAACTGTGTACAAAGGTATTGAGCTACTGAGATACCGTGCTGAGGTACCTGAGTTGGCTTCAACTTGCTTGGTAATCGTGTATCAATGGCACTGAACGGAGACAATATGGAAGGCAGTAGAACACTGGAGCAGTCGCCACATCAATGGATGGGACGTTTAAATCAGCAGGAGCTTGTAGCGTCTAGTTTAGGCCAGCCTGGCACTACTTTGTGCTTCAAGTTTCATCTGTAGGCGGTGAGAATTGCGTGGACGTGCTGAAGCTAGCGGATAAAACTGGGGAGGCGGGGTAGTCAGTCGCTGGTGGAGCGTGGTTGCTTGTTCAAGCTGGCATCATCGAGATGGATTGATGCTCTGAGCAGCCACGCAATTGCAGCTTCCCCAGACCAAAGGGGTACCCAGAGGTACTTCCTACCAACTTCAGACGCCCCATTTAAAACGGAAAGTGGCATGCAGCGTAGACATCATGGCACTACGGCGGGAAGGAGCGCCCGTCCAAGGTGCGAAAGAGAATCATCACGAAGGTCGCTCCCGCATTCTAGCCACCTGCACACATGTCCGGATGTGTCTCTGGACTCATTGTATCATTCGATTCGGTTCAACTTCCAAAAAAGAAGACCCTCTGGCAAACAAAACCAAAGAACCATCCCCCCCAGACTCCAAAACCCAAAGAGAAAGACAGCCATCCCAAACGCCAGTGTCTATGCTGAAACCCAAAAAGAGGGAAAAAAGGCCAGACCCAACCCCATCTCGACCCTTCCCCAATAGTCCCCGCAAAATGGTATTATTCCCTCGTACAATCTCATCAAATCATTCCCATCCCACCCCTCAAACCCAACAGCTCGATCCCCTACAAAAACACCACAATGCCGCCCAGCACCAACGGCGCAAGCCCCACCCACCTCCACGCAGACTGCCTCTTATTCCTCCCCCAATACCAAAAGCTCACCGTCTCCTCGCCCGCCCCCCTCTCTCCCACACCAATTCCTTCACTGATCTGCAAGCTGCAAGTTCCTCCGCAAACGAGCCAATAAAAACCCCGGAGCCTAGCTCAGCCAGACGCCCTGCCCACCCTTGCACCTGCAGTTGACCAACAGCGTTGATGCGGGTGACGGACTGGGAGGGGAGTGGGCCAGGGTGCGAAAAGCCAAAAATTGCTGCGAGCATGGCGTTGGGGGGCTGTGAGTGGCTGGTTGCTTGGGCTTGGTGCAGGTGGTTAAGCGCCGGGGGCGGCCAATGGGGGCGCGGGGAGGGCGGGAGACCGGGAGGCCGGCATTGAGGCACAGGGTACGAAGTGCTTGACCTTGCTTGTCGTTCGTGCTGAGGTTTCTCATTTGGCCCTTGTCTCTTTGAAGAATCGACTTGTACGGAGTTTTCTCCGTGGACGAAGACGGGAAGACTGGATGGAGATTAACAGGTTCATTCAGTGGTTCCCGGTTTGGCCTGGTTTGGAATTGAGTGATCCAATTAAAACGAACGAGTCCCTCCTGTCAGTTGGTGATGAAGCCATTCCTAAAAGTATCAATCTGCGTAAAATTGCCCGTGAGAGTACATCAACGGTCAAGCTTTCAAGGGGTTCCTTCCTCATCGCGCATCGACGAAATATTCCCGGTTTGCTCCTCGCGGACCGACCGCTCAAGTTCCAACACACCGTCCCCATCCATCAAGAAATCACACCACGACAGCGCCTACAGGAAAAATTCCAAAAGGACCCTGAACTGAAGCACGGGCATGGAAAGAATGAGAAACAACAGACAAAGAAAAAAAGATGAAACAAACAGCCAACATCACATCAATCATCCCATCTCCATCTCCTAAACGCCCAGACTGTTCCTCCGCCGTTCCATCGAGATCGACGGCGGACCCTGTCTTATTGGCCTGTTGGTCACGTCAAGCGAAGAGGGTCTGTGGGGTCCATCTGTGAGGGCATTCACACAGACGTCGAGCGAATGCAATCACTCTCGGTCGCCAGCCCAGGTCATCTCAAACTGATCGAATGAGCCCGTCAAATTACTGTCCCCCCAGCAGGGACTGTGATCGATTTGATCCCGAGATCCGAACCATTTCCGGGCGCTTATGCACAGGGACGGGATTCCTATCTCCTAGGATCGGATTGCCGTCTCGGGCCAAGTATCATTTCGCGAAGCGTGATCACAGTTTCTGTCACGAGTTCTTCCTCGTGAGTTAAGCACATTGTGTCGTCTTCGAACATGGTTGTGTCTACTATTTCATAAATCCAACTCGTAAAATTACGATAAAAAAAATGACTGCGCGTCGTAGCCTTATCAGACATAATCATCTCGAAGCCTTCAACCAGCACAGAAGCACCAGTACCAAACTCAGTTGGCTCATACCCCGACCGAAATGGAACAGCGTGAGAATATGGCATGAAACCGGGTCGAGTAGCCGTGTCAAAAAATTTTTTTATAACAATCTTTTTCTTGTAACCCCCCTTTTCCCCCCTTCCTCTGGCTGGCGTTTGGCATCTGTGATCTGGTGATGGCTTTCTTGCCTGAGCATTTTCTTCTGGGAATTGCCAGCTTTCAAGATGAGAGAGATACTTGGCGATTTCTTGGCGGGATACGGCTTATGTAAACACCGCCTCCAAGAGGTTCGTGGTTCGAATTTGTATTTTTCGGTTGATACTGTTCTTTTTCCTCCTTTTGGATTTTGGACCCCAACATCTTGGGGTGTTTGAGCAGTCGCCGGAGCATCTCATTCACACTCACTCACTATCACATCCCCCCGCGCCAGCTCAAACCTTGGCATTCCTCTCTAGCATCAACGCCGAATCGAACCCCGGATCAAATCCCTCCCTTGCGTCCCCACTAGCCTACCGACGCCGGTCCTCTTTTTCCTTGAGACACGGCACCGGATGGAACGGCTATCGAGACATCTCAACACCTCTCTGGGAAACCTTGGCACACCCTCTTCCCAATCTACAATCGGAGATCTTACCTCGACCACATGGTATCACAGCACACACCGCACATTAATTAGCCTTTTTCTTGCGCACACTCTCCCACAACGACAGAGTATTACGTCCGATGCAGTCAGCTTACAAGGACTGCTAAAGAATTAGTACCACCACACTTCTCAGCAGCCCAAAAAAAGAACATTAATCACGATTTAAAGTGGCAAAGAGTTTCTGAGACTGTTTTTATTCTCCTTGGCCGCGGTCCAATCGTATATGTTGGCCCTATCTGCAGTATTTTCTTATGCTGACCATCTTTCATTCGTGAAACTTGAGCTGGTAAACGGATGGATAAACAGAGAACGGGTTTCTCAATGGCCTGTGGAACTTGGTCGCGGGCCCATGGCCTGCCGAAGCAATGAAATGTCAGACATGGTAACCCAAGATGATCTATCAACAGGACAGTCCTTGGCCCATATCGTAGTAAAGTGCTGACGAAAGAAAAATAAGAAAAAAGGTAACTCGGTGTTGCGCGGTGTGTGGCTGATGACCTAGAGCTCTATCAAATTGACAGTCTTAGAATCAATGTCGTCCTCCTCCTCTTCGTCCTCTTCATCATCGTCGTCGTCATCGTCATCCCCCCCAGCCCACGCCACACCGTTACAAATCTTCGCAGCCCCGATTTCTTCTCTTCCTTTTCCATCGTCTTCTTCCCCCTGACCCATCTGCCGCAAAAAGTCCTCCAGTCCAATTGTATCGTGACCGGTGTTCAGGTCCAGGATTACAACTTCTCCCCGGATTCCTTCGTCGCCGGGCGGACTGGGCAGCAGAACGTCGCTGGCAGAAGAGTTTCCGTCAGCAAGAGGAGGAGGAGGAGTCGACACTGTAAGGGGCGTCACTTCGCCTCCGGCACCGCTGGAGCTGTGACTGTGAACAACCCGAACAGGCCGCCTCTCCAAGTTCTTGTCGACCACAACCTCTTTAAAGACATGTTTGATAGTCACCGTGGCTTCTAGAGCCTTTGGCTGCGGCGACACTATTTCGGGCCTCACCGGAGCAGCAGACTCGAGTTTGCGATTGATGCTGGGCTTAGCCCGCCGATCGCGTTCGTCGCTGCTGTAAATGTCTCCCAGGAAGTCGTCATCATAGTCCTCACCAAAGCCCAACTTCGCCCGAGTGGCCGGCTGCCCAGCCGAGACCGAACGCGCCATCGCGGGGATATTCTTATTTCCCCTTCGAGATCCCGGCGCGTCACTCTCTCTGTCAGACTCCCAGCCAGATCCGACGTCCCACTCTTCGTCGACGAACTTGGGCGCCTCACGCGGCTTCGACGACTGCAGCTGCGGTGCGTTCATCTCCATCCAACCCTCGAGGCTCGCAAACGTGTCCGCTTGCTTCTTTTGACGGTGCGAGGATGCAATCGCTCCTTTGCAGCCGAGGGCACAGCGGCAGGGTTTGCCGCAGAGTTCCGAGCACTTGTGGCCACAAGGGGTGCGACGCGCGCAAGGCTTCTTGCAGTCGAGTTGGCTATGGGGAGCACTATAAGGCAGAATATATGCTCGAGTCAGCAAGGAGGTCTCTCCCAAAGAGGTCAAGAAGATTAAGAACGTAGAGGGGAAAGAAAAAAGAGAAGAAAAAGAAATAAAACTTACGGATGGCATAGCAATGTACATTGATGTCCGCACTCCTTGTACACGTAAGTGCACTTTATACGACAGCCGCCGTGAATGCTGTCCCAGTCTCCCTGGCCCCTGATGTGCGTGACGGCCCCATGCTGTTGGCACGTCAACCGCAACGACCGATGGCACCTCTGCTGGTTGACGATGACATCCGTCACGGGCTTCCAGATCTTCTTTGCCAGTGGGGACGCCCTGATGAGGTTCCAGTAGTTGCCAAAGATGTAGAAGCCACGTCGCGCCCGGCTGATAGCGACGACGGCACGGTTTTGATTAGCAAGGAAGCCAACGCGGGACGGAGCGTCCGCGGCAGAGCTACGAACAAGCGAGAGGATGACCACGTCGTTTTCCTCGCCCTGGTAGCCGTCCACGGTGCAAATCTTGTATCGCTTCGTGGCGTGGAGGTTGCCTAGGATCATATCCTTGGAGAGGCGCTCGCGGATGCATCCCACCTGTCCCTTGTAAAAAGTAAGAACGGTGATTTTTTCGGGCGAGGTTCCATTTTGCACCAGGTAGCGCACGAAGCCGGCAATCATTTGTGCCTCGTCGCGGTTGACTCTGCTCAGGTGCTGAGTCACGTCCTCGGGCCAACTGTGGCAAAGGAAGTAGGTCCTGAATTTGCCCATCCCGGGGACGGGCGGTCGCACCTTCTCATCGGCCACAGAGGGATGATCCGTCAACATGGGGTAGACAGGTCCCAGGATTTGCCGAATCTCCGGAACCATTCGCCTCTGGACGGTCAGTACGGAATGTCCTATGTCGAGCCTGACCATACGTTCGAAGAGCGACACGCCGAGGTTGAAGGGTTCGTCGGCTAGTCCTGGTACATCCGTGTGCGGTGCGAGCTGCATATGGTCCCCGACCAAGATGAGCTGTTCGAGGGAATCGAAAAGGGCCGAGGTAATGTTTACTTCTCGAGTCTCGGCGGCTTCCTCGATGAGCATCACGCGAGGCTTCAGCCTCTCGAGCAGCTCGCGGTACTTGGTTAGGCCCGTGGTCGTGCATCCGATGACGGGGATCCCGTGAGATTGGACCAGTTTCGCATCGCATTGGGCCTTTACCCCTTTTGCGTCGTTGGCAAGCTCGACGGATGAGTGCAGCAAGTTTCGGAAATCTTCCGCTCTGATCTTGATGTATTGGGTACGAAGGTACCGGTATACAGCACCGCGATAATCGTGAGGCACTCGGTAAAGGTCGTTGTACCGCTTGAGGATCATCTGAACCCTCTCCCACAACGCCGGCTTCAAAAGGTCCCTTCGGACGTGTCCCTTAAACTTTTCCGAAATTGGGTGGTACACTCCGGACAGCCGATCTCTCTCGTCGTCGTCTATCGTGCCGGGCCTATTATCGCCAAGAAGTTCTCCGTCCAGAACCGATTCGTACACATTGGACGGGGGGACAAACCGGGGCTGCTGCACCACCAAGAATGCATCCCCAAGCCACGTTTCAAATGGGTCTCTCGAATGCGTGTCATCGCCGCTATGCCAACCAACATGGACGATCGAGTCGTACTGCTCCTGAGTGAGAAGGTCATTGTCAAGCAGATCATGCGGGTCCAAGAAGCCGTCGGGGAAACATTGGCGGAAAAGATGTTCAACATGTCGGGAATGCTCCTTTCGGCGAGCCTCGATGCGGTTGTACTTGCCACCGAAAAAGTTCTTTCTGGACTCTCGGCGGAGGTTGAAAAGGGTGCGCTGGCTGGCCTGTTCGTTCTTGGAACGACCTCCAAGGCGAATAAAGGGAACCTTTGTCGCCTGGTGCACGAGAACGAGAAGTTGGTCTAGGGCGTGGTTGGTCTGCGCGGCAATCACGATGGGTGTCTTCCAGTCGAGATTCCGAAGAAGAATCCGGACGGCCGACACGGAGACAAACGTCTTGCCGGTGCCGGGAGGACCCTGAATGATGGGGAACTCAGAGGTCAAGATGTTTCGGATGGCTCCGAGCTGAGACTCGTCCATTCCCGTGAGGGTGGACATCTCTGGGGGGAATGGGCGGCTCAAATTGATCGATGTCAAAATTCCCTTCCCATTTAAAGTCTTCCCTTTGCTTTTGTTGGAGTTGGCGTTTTTCTTCTTGTTTTTCTGGGGCTGGAGAGGTTGTGAGAGGACTGGACTGAAGTCAATGAGGTTCTTGAGCCTCTCAATGTATTCCGGAGGGCTAGCATCCTTGGCTCCCATGATGAGATATCGATCGAAGCGTGAACTGAAACGCAAAAGGTTAGCGCATCGTCCGAGAAATTAAACGGCTATGACGGCTGGAGGCCTTTTTTGCTTACTCCTTATTAGACCAAAGTTGAAGACCGCGCATGGTATGTCGCACTGATTCATAGTAGCCGGCCTTGGCTTCGATCATGACCATATGCTCCGCGGGGTCTAGAACTGCATCATCAGGATCGGCCCAAGCGATGTCGATACGAGGAGGCGTGGTAATGGGCTCGCCTGCCTTTGTGTCTGGCTCCAGACCGCCGGTGACGAATCTTTGGATCACCGTAGCGACTCTGCAGATGGTGTTGAAGTTGTCTCGAGAGGTGGACAGGGCCACGACTGTTCCAGGTGTTAAGCGGGGGGAGTGGCTCCAGCGAATCCGTTTGTCCGTCCTGTCTGGGAAGAAACCGATGCGGCACAATGTGCCGAGGCGAGTCACCTGGTATCCGTGGACCGTGACCTAAGGTAGAGATTGTTCAGCAGTCATAATGACGAAGACGAGGGGAAATCGCGAGCTTACATTGGTATAGATGGCAGTCTCGGAGGATTCTTTCATTTTGGGGTCTTCGCGATATTCATGGATCGCTCGGCGCAGCAGCTCGACACCCTCATATCGGATGAGACGGTATTGGGTCTCGAGGTATCTGGCCTTGTCGCCTGGTGCGCTGTTGACATCGTTGATGGGTAGCTTCCGGGGCTCGGAAGACAGAAGCTCGGCCGAAGTCGGGCATTCGGGGACCTGGTCCCAAGGAACTGAGAACTATTGGAAGGAAGTGAAAGGTTAGACAATATTCCTTTCCTTTCATGATGAGCCGTCCTGGGATTGGGCTGCGAAAGGTCTGTCTACTTACCGGCTCCATTTCGCTGAGAGATGTGCTTGGTCTAGAGAAGATGAGACGAGGCGAGACGTACTGACTAGACGATGAGGAAGAGATGAGGAAGAGAGGGGGAGAGGTAGAGAGGGAGAGTGGGATTAGCAAGGATGGTCTCGAGGAAGGACCGGTTTGGATTTCAATGTGAAAGGGAAGGAGATACGGGGTTGGTCTCAACCTACCCGGGATAGCAGGGCAGGGGCGGTCCTCTCGTGTGTCCTGGAGTCGCAGCCAAGGGTCTACGAGAAGCCTGAGGTGCCAGAAGGGCCCGATTGAGCTTTGGAGGTGGGTTCGGAGGCTATTAATTCCTCTATTCAGGGAAGAAGAGAGATCGATCTACTCAATGAATCGAAAATTGTCGAGGTCGGCCGGGGGCGTCATGAGTTGAGAGGAATGGCCTTGATGATGGCAAGATGGGAAGAATCAAAACACATCTGGGAATCTGAGAGGCAGAAAAAAGAGGAGAGGAGCTTAACCCTGAGGGAATCAAGTGACTTGAATGAAATGGTATTCTACTGGCTAATATCTGGCTGCAGAGAGAGTCTTGAAATGTGCTCAAGATGTGATGAGAAGAGGGCCAGATGGATGGGCGAAGATGGCTTTGCGTGTGTAAGTAAGTGGTGATGATGATGGTGATGATGATGCCTTAGGACAATAATGCCTTTGAGAGGAGAAAGATGAAAAGGAGAAAGAGAGACTTGAAGGAGGATTTCTATGGAAATCAGTGGAAAGAAGTGGAAAGAGCTGGGGAGAAAGGTGGAAAGTGCTGCCCTGGTAGAAGGAAAGAGCTGTTGTGGTCTGGAAAATGGAGACGGAGGGAGAAAATGGGGGTTCTTCCCTGAGTTCTGGGGCCGCAATGGGAAGCTACAATGAGCATGGCATCATGGGTATGGGTGTGGATGTGGGCTTGGAGAAAGAAAAATCACAAAAATGGCTATAGTCTTGGAAATGTCTGCATTTGTTGATTGCTGGGATGAAGATTGGGAAAAGGAAATGAACTGATTGTCGCTTCTCAGCATCCCACCTCTGTTTGCAAATTACTTTGGCTGCAAACACCCATCAATTGATATGTGTTCCTCTTGAGCCCCCCTGCCCAAACTCCACCCAGACGGATCCTGCCACTTCTTGTTTTCCCTTTTAGTTTGATAGCTTTTCCCAGGTCTCGGCTACGCGCGTCGTACAGGAACTGAAGCGATGTGCTTTCAGGGCATCGGCTGTACATGTCCCAACTCCGATGGCGGGATGGGTTGGTCAAGACCATCAGCCAACCTCTTTAGGTTGACGAACAGATTCTTGACTGCCCAGACGTGCGGAACTGGACCCGTTCATATTTAAATGGTTAATTCCCTTGTGTAACGATGCTTGCCTTGGTTAGCGTCTTCTGCTCTGATTGGTTTCTGGTGTGATTTTTCAACAGCAGGAGGCGATTATGGACTTGATGAACGCCATACAAAAGCTCTGCATTTGAAGGCTACCAACTGGGAGGTGCTGACTGGAATTGCGTGCCTTTGGCTGGGGGTGACACAAAGTCTGGATGTATTCGCGACCTCCAGCTCAATTCACAAGGCAAGGAAGGTCGCTTCTGACGACGGGCGTGAGTTGAAATAGGAGACTTTATCCACGTTCTCTAGTCCTTCCTCGCCGATTCTGATATGCGCCCACGACGGGCAATTTTCTGTCCTTCCAAAGAGATGAGAAGTAGAAGATACCCGTTGATGTCACGGGAACGGTGTGTTCCACCATAGAAGCCGAGCCTGGGCCTGCTTGGCTGTCCGAGACATTATTCCATTCCCTTGTATTTAGAATTCACTGTTGTGCATCGAATTTCTCAAGTATCGATGATCTCTAAGACATAGACATCATTAAGGTCGACGGAGCGCGCCAGCCACGCTCATGCCACTGCAAGCTCACAAGTTCACGCGTTTATTCCGAAGAATGGTCACAGACTTGAGTGATATTCATCTTTTCTAACATCCCTCGCTTGTCGTACTTCATCATATGGGGTTATTACACCTATGATCCTTGGCCAACTAAATGTAGATAGGCCCGATATGGTGAACCTCCGGGCGTGCACGAGGAAACGTCGCAGGCATGGCCCAGATGCCCACACACACCTGCAGATCCGCCTCGGTTTCGTGAACCACACTAACCAGGCTACTTGAATGGTCGTTGAGGTTGGGAGGTAGCTCCGCGCTCGACCTGTCCGTTATAAATCTCGTGAAGTGTCGTGGTTGGTCTCCTTCCATTTCGGTGCTCGAGTGATGCATGAACAGGTTCTTGCGCTTGTTTGTATGGAACTAAATGGAAAGGAAATGCCTTCTTAGCCTCTTGAAGGACAGTGGCGGGAAAAAAAGGAAACATTGAAAAAGCGTAAAACGATACGAACCACTAAAACGTCCCCCTTGGGACCGGACCAAGCACTAACGCAAACGTCAATTGCCACGATAACTTCAAGGGCAGCCAAGTGAATAGCTACACGTTCGCCATTGCAAGAACCCATAGACCGCTCAAAGTTGCCATAAATGAACTTTAGTCCCGTCAACTGCTCCGCATAGAAGAACGCCTCGATTGTAGACACCAGCACCTTCTTGCCTTTTGCATCGTGTTCCACCCAGAGGAAGCGTCTGAGGTCATGAGATTCTCGGGGTTCCATTGGATGGGTATTGTCAAATTGGAGAGGCCGAGTAAACGGGACCGTTTGCCGGATGACCTGGACGTGATCAAAGCCATAGTTGAAACTCCACACGAGGCCGGACTAAAATGAGCCGTTAGTTAAACAAGAATTTGAAGATAAGGAAGCAAATGAGGAGGCATTAACGGACCATTTTCTCCAAAGAATTTGCGTAGTAATCAAGACATAGTAGATCCTTTGGATCTTCGAGTAGTATTTGTTTGGAAACCTCTCTGAACGTCGAGAGCATGATACCGACTACTTTGCCGTTATTCTCTCTCAGGGTATTCTGAGGGTGAGCCTCCTGTGTGTACCAGACTCGGATGTGGACAACATAATCTCCGTTGTCCAATTCCATCGAGTCAATCTCTTCGAACCACTGGCCGGCAATGCTGTCACGCTTGCTATTGTGATACTCAAAGAGGAGACCAGATACATGCCGACTCGTGCGCGAGCGTCCCGCCGCGCCCGCCGAGAGTCGAATACGGCGAACATAACGAAGACTAGCACTCGTCACACAGCCGCCTTCCCTCATAATATGAGCAGGCACCTTCAGGTTGTCTTCTTCCAGTTTGACTGTTCGTGCGGTCGTGTCAACACTCGATATAGTTTCTGACGATGGGCAATCTATTCGTGAATCAACAACTCCAATGGCATTGAAGTTTCCATTATAGTTCTGAAGCCTAGTGAGCGGAGTTACGCATCAATCTTTGCTCCGTTATTTGAAACTTACTGTTAATTCTGATACCAATCCAGTGAGGACACGTCCTTGGCCAGGCTTGAGCGTCGTACACGGCTGAGCCTCGGCGAGTGGTCCCCTCGAATAGTGTGTCATAAAAGTACACCTCCATCCGGTGTTCGTCGAGAACTGTAACACCAGTCAACACGTCTCTTATGCTCACGCAGACCACCAGATGCCATACCTCAAGTCGGTGAATATACCAACTTTGATACAACAAGACCCGGGACGCTCGAATCTCCGCCAGTCTTTCGCCCAGCTTGCCGCACACAGCGAACGACATTTCAAGGCATGGCCTGCTCGAGCTCATATCCCTCACCGTTGGTTGGTCCCCATAGAACGAGCTTGTACCATCGTCATAAGTAAAACCGAAGCCCTTGAGAAGCCCAGAGTAGCCATCAAATAATCCGACCAGCCGATTGATAAATGGTAGTTTTTCTCCGGACTCCCCGCCGAAATCCATGTAAAGACGAACCGGCGAGGGACGGCTTGTAGCTTCCTCAGGGGTGTCTGGAGAGGCTCGTACAAGTTCTGGCACCTTTCTTGTCGGGGCTCTTGGTTTCCACAACGTACTTGGCGGTATGTGTACGTCAAGGTCGCAGCCATCTGTCCCTCGAGGCACGGATTCGATCAGTTGCAGGGAAACACATTTACACATCTAAACAGACTAGTTAGTTCACGGAACTCCCCTGGGTTGGTGAATGTTGATCCATACATCAAACGCAAGAGAAAGGCCTTTAAACATAGCGGGTGGCCTAGGATACAATTTTGCAGTCGCCACGTCACCCTGCTTGACTGAAGAGTAACCGAGAAGGATACTGTTGTTCGCCACGCGCTCGTCTCGGAAAAATTCCAGACCAATAATACCGTCTATGGTACTATAGATTGTGATGGCACGAGCAATTGAGTCTTGTTCCAAATTTAGGTGTTCCTCGGTCTCGGGAATGAGGACTCCAGCTTTTTCTAGTACCGAGCATGATCCACTGCTTCCAGTGGAATACGAAAGGCAGAAGCCCGAGACATAGTGCTGACAATTGAAAAGGATGAAGGAGACGGAGAGACGGAGAGGACTGGGCCAGGGTAACGGTGGAAGAAGAAGTTCCTGGTGTGTATAAGTGCGAGCGGCGTGACTTCGAATCAGTAAACCAGCCCGATAGCCATTCGGTGGTAGCCGGGGACCAGTAGACTCTATCTCTGGCGGCCAACCTCGGTTGACGTCGTTGAAGAAGGGCATCAAAGAAACGTCCAAGTAGGACAGACAGCCCCAGATTCTTTTTCTATTCCGTAGACTTGGACCAGGATCGGATGGCTCAGTCAGCGCGTACCGTAGTCGCATGTATAATGTATGCCAGTTTATGTCCCTTCGCGGAAACGGCGGTGGCTGCGCTGCGAAGAAGAAGCCCATCTCAAAATCTGGGGCAAATCGACTCTCCCAAAAGGATTGTGAGAGACAAGATCCCCGGTACGTGAGACCAGCAACTACGCTGGAAGCAAGCCGAAGACGGCAGAGATCGAGTGTACGGAGCTTGGCGAGTAGTAGGTCAATAATCTCGGGGGGCAGATGCCGAAATGGGTCATGATGTTCATTGTACATTTGCAAGGTGTGAAAGTCGTCCTCAGACGCCTGCTGGACCGGCTCCCACGGGCAGACGGGAAGGTGCCTAAAGAGAGAAGCGGTCGTCTCCTCAACCATATGAAGTTTGGGGTCAGCTAGAACGAATCGCCAATCATCGGGAAGCTGTCGTTCGTATCCAAACCTGCGGTAGCCGTAGGATCGACGGAAACGTGCGACTCCACCGTAATCATATCGGACGAGAAGGCCGCTGTAGTGGTCTTGGGGGAGGCAGTGTAAGACACAGAACAATACTTTAGCAACGTGGGCACTATCAGTATTTTGGTGAGAAAGAGCCTGTCTGCTGGATACCCGTGAGAGTAACAAGTGCCAACACGCATCGTGCACAAGATAGGCTGGTTGCGAGCGGAACCCGTACCCCTGCAGGGTCGGAGGTTCGTCCAGATATGAAGCTGAAGGTTCCAAACTAACATGGAATCTGGACTCCCCGACTACACCGACACCAGAGACGGATGGGGCGGCACTCCCTGGGACCAATTGAACTTCGCAATTCCAGTAAAGTTAGTTGCTCGGTTCGAGTCTGGTCCGAAGCTTAGCCTCCACTTACCTGCCCGGACCTCATTGGTCCACGATTGTGGGCGAGGCGGAGGGAAGACGGGGCCATCGTACGAAGAGTGTACAACTCCGCAGAGGGAGCAATATGAGTGGTACATAGCCTATTTTGAGAATCTCTCCCTCTGCAAGGTGAAATACGAAGTTTCGAGACGCTGTCAATATGTTAAGAATATTGACCCTAATATACCAGTTCAAGGGGAGAGAAGAATGACCACAGGCGGTCCAAGCGTGATTACATAACACAATTTTCATTGTCCATGTCTGCCTGGTGTCCGCTCCATGGATGAAATGACTCCATTACACCAGGGTGCTCTCGACTTTGGTAGAGCTGCGGACCGACCCACTATCGAGCGTTTCTTCGAGCTGATTAAGAGGGATGGATGGGATCTTTCCTTGCCTTAACTGCCGGACCCCCCCCTTAGCTGCCGGAAAGCAAGGTTCGGCCCTGCCCTTCGATGCTTGTGGAGAGAATTCTGGTGACGTGTAAGTGCGGCGGGCGGAAGGTGCCAGCATGTTTATCCGCGGCAGCACAAGTACGGATAGGAAAGGAGGACTTTCAAACTGCTGTGAGAGAAGTTTCCTGGCTTTTCATATTGTTTATCTATTTTTTGTTTGTCCGATTTGTTGTTCATCTGCTTTCCTTGCTTTTTCTTTTATATATTTGCTTTCCGTGCTCTTTTGATGGGGATTTTCCAAGACTATTTTCATGTGTTTTTAGTCCTGTAGTGCTTTTTATAGTGTTGTTTTCCCGAATCCATTTCTAAGAAGACCTATCCTTTTCTCGTTGCTCTGGTCGAGCTCTGGATACCACTAGTATTCTGAGATGCCTGGCTAGCCCATTTATAGGTTGGCCGTCTCAAACAGAAATGGTTGGGGGACCTTTACCCCATAAAACTATCTTCTTAGACAACGTGTATAACCTCATGAATATCCGTTCCTTCAATGTAAGACCCGCCCAAACGAGCTTGTTCTAACACCCCAATTCCCTTAGAAAGTCATATCGGCTCGTCCCAATGAGGATACCGTCGAGTGACCAGCAATTCTATTCACATCCCTCCAAATTGATTTGGTGCTGTCGAAATTGTCCACTGTGTGTGGAAGAAAAGAAACAAACCTCCCATCGCGGTGACATAGTCGTAACGGCCTCCATTGCAATTGTCCCAAGTGATGCTAGCTTGAGGTATGTGAGGGCCGCGCAATTGCCCCATCTGGGCGAGACTCGTACAATTTCTTACCATGGATACCTCCAATAGAACGGCACGAGGTCTGTATACCGCCGCCCATCTTGCTGAAGTTATATTGAGGACATGTTCGAGATTAAGGTCTCCGTTTGACCTTCAACTTGTGATGACTAAAATAGGGAGGGGTTGTGTAGGGTTCTCGACCATGTGAAGGTCGGAAAGGTAGTTCTAAAGACTTGATTTGGGAAACTAGTAGATAAATTATCCGAAGTGATGAGCACTCCGGCTAGGGACACTCGCTTCCGTCCACCGTTGCTTTCTGTTTGGCGGGGCCAGGCCGAGCACTGCATAAACCGTGCAGAATTTCCTGATCCACCGCCAATATAGCGCTCCCACGCTTGCTATTTGTTGTGGGAACTGGAATCGATGATCTGTTGAGGGAAGGGTTTCGCAAAGGGGAATGGCCGAGATGCTGACCTGGTAAGCCAAAGATGACATCGCTTAGTTCCGAGCGATGGTTTTTGCTTAAGTGAATATGATGGCAAGAATTATTTCTTTTCCAGAACGTCCAGCTGATGAGATGATGTCCACGGAAGTATACCTTACGGCGAGTGCGCATTCTGCTGTCTGGGGACACGGTGCTGGTGACAAACCCCTCCCGGAGTCAAACACTGGGCTTCACAGGCATGGGTCCTTATATCGCGGTCACAAAGTATCGGCATTGCCAGACCCTTTTTGACGAATCGGGATTGACTGGAGCGAATATCCTCGAATAAGAAGTCGTCCGGAAGAGCGTTACGGTAAGACCGAAGAAGACTGACAAAGGAAGGTTAAGTCTAGACGCGTCTACTTCCTTCATGGCTGAGAAGGGGGCGCAAATTAATGTTTGACTTGAAGTGATGCAGGTCTAGTTCATCTCGAGCAGCTACACTCAGATGAGATGTTCATCCCTCGCGAGCAACATTGCCAGGAGAGTCAATTCTCAAACGGCCCCTGATTGCAAAGGCAATACAATCTTGATCGCACTGCCACTGTCCATCGTCCGCACTGCGGAATAGAGTATGTCGCTGGGAGTTGAGCTCCTTATAGAAAACGATTGAATGGCAGCCCTCCCAATAAACAGTACTACCAGCAGAAACATCAAAACGGCTAACAGCAGGGATAAATATCCAATTCTTTTCGTCCTATGATACTGTTAGGTACGGTGCAGTGAATAAGGAGCATCATCAGCATATTGGCATGAAGGGCGATACGAGAATATTGAGGGATAGAGATTATCGAACTGTTCGGAAAGATCTGATGTTGTTTGCGATGATCTTCATGGAATGCGGGGTTTCGCAGGTGTCGAACTTTTTGATGTGTAAAGCACTCAGGTGTGGTGGCTTTGAATTTGTTTGGTTGGCCCTTTGGCAGGTAATGTGGCTGTTTAATGCTATTAAAGGCTCCTCCAGGTATTGAGCCATCCAGGCGAAGTTAGTCACAGACACCTTCTACTCGAGTTCAAGTTGTTTCGTCCAAAGAGTAGCCTCTATTTACCTACTCGGATGTCATTGATCCACGGTAATGGATTCGGTGGAGGCAAGCCCTCCTCGTACCCGTCGTACCGGGCGACAACAACTCCACATAAGGAGCAATATGAGTGGCGCATGATCTATTCTTCTGAGAACCTCTGCCTCTGCGGGACCTTCGGTTGGTGAGAGAAAAATGTTAGCCTTCATCGATAAGATCAAAGGAGGGATGAAACAGGCAACAGTCGTACGAGCGGGGTTACATAACACAATTTTCACTGTTGGATGGATTTTTGATGTTGGTGATCTGGATTGGGCAGAGTTGCTTTTGTCGGCGCTTATTTCGCAACTGTGAAGGCCCGACGACGACGGCGTCAACAAGCGAGCTGAGCGAAATGAGCATCTCTGAATTTAACTACTTAGTTATATCGCAGGCTAGAAAGTCTTTCATATCGGTCTCTTTTCCTCCATGCTCTCGCTACCTAATACTAACGGGATCAAAGACAACTGCGTCTCTGTTCCTTCCATCCCCTCCCGCCGATTCACGCGGAAACCCTTGCCATCTCTCTTCAATTTCCAGTTCTTTTCAATAAAATGTCTGACGGTCAAATTCTGAATCCGGATTCTCTTTCATTTATGGCGGTACTGTCCAATATCAAGCGCGCTACGGACGAGGGACCAGTCGCCACTCTCTGGAATCTTGTTTTGACGCTTCTGCTCCCCCAGATCCCCTCCCCTGCCTTTCCACGTCATGGGTTTTGGCGCGACATTAAACCAATAGCCTTTGCTTCAGACCCGGAGGCCAATGCCATCGCCATCGAAGTCATTGAGGTACGCGTTGCGGGGGATCCTTTGTAACCAATAAAACCGAGTGAACTCCAACAACGACACGTTTTGATCGCCTTGTCAAAAAATCCTGGAAAGGACACGGCCCAAGGCTGGGAGGAAGCTGAGGAGCAGCTTGCTCAATATCTTCATAAAAATATGAATGACAGGGGCCGGCTCTATTATTCCGCCATCGGAATCGGAACGAAAGCCGTCTATTATAAATGGGACAAGCAGCGGGCAACAGGTGTCGGCTCCAGGGATGAAATAACGCCAATGCACCAGGGTGTCCTCGACTTCACTGAACCTGCGGACCGACGCACAATCGAGGATTTTGCGGAGCAGGTTAAGCTTGATGGATGGGATCATTCCTTGACTTGACTGCCGGAAAGCGGTGCTCAGCTTCGTCTTTAGATGTGGAAAGGGCAGCAGGCACCAGGCAGCTCGTTTGTCCACGACAGCCTATTTGGATCGGAATTTTATAAGGTTATTTCCGTGTGCTTTCAGCGTTGCCTTCCACAGTGTTGAATTTTCAGATAAGTCATTTGCAAGCTGAGCACCATAGATAGGAACAGATACTAATAAAATAGTCTTCTGAAACGCTGCAACGTCATGGCCATTCCTTGGAGATGAAAGAAACACTTATACAGGCTTGTCCTAAATAACCCCCGGGTTCCCTTAGAAGGTCATGTCAATCCATCCCGTTGAGACGGATCAGGGCCTTAACAAGGGGCGATGCCAGCTTGGAGCCGCAGATCTTGAGCCTCAGAAAGCCGGCGAAATCTCTCACGTCGGCGGCCTAGTACAGCAGGCTAAAAATGGGGTTGAAGGACGTAAAAGTGTTGTCGTTTAAGGCTGCTCAAAGGGGTTCTTGAGGTGAAGTCGTCGTCCTTACAGTCGGACATGATAGTGGGGACCAGCCTTTAGGTGTGCACGTAGCGCTTGAAGGTCTCGGTAGCGGGCTTCCTGACGTCGGCAGTCGGGGCGCACTTGATACTCTTGCGGTTCAGCTCTCACACTGGCAGAGTATCCTTCCTATGATCCAGCAGCTTGTTGGCAGTCTAGGCGATCTTGAGGAGCCAGACGCAGAGGGGATCCAGCAGCTCTTTACTAGATTGGCCAAGGGCGACGGTACGAATATATGACGGGCTGCGGCCGTGCACCGGGTGTTAGAAGACACTTCATCTACTCAGAGGCTTCACTCCTGCTAAGGTCGTTAGTGAGGACAATAGGTTCGGAGGTGGCCTCCAGGCGCTGGCTAGCAACGGGCACGTCATCAGTGGGGATAGGGAGGCGAACAGGGAAGTGCGTGGGGTTATTGTTAGACGTGATTCACTGACACATGGAAGTCCGCTTCTCGCTGCCGACGGCGTCTTTTGGGGGCGTTTGTGTGGGAGGTCCGAGAGTGCTTCCCGCCATAGATACGACCATACGCCATCATGCAAAACATGGCTCGGACTGCTCCCTTGAGAGGGTCTACGCCGTTAGGGCTCCACGAGTCCACAGTACCCACCTCGCGTGATCCCGTTGGCTGAAAAACTTGCTCCAAGCTGACCACGGCGATCATGGTGTTTTGGGCTTTATGATGTCAATTGATAGCAGATGTATCCCAGCTAATATCGGTCCCATGGAAAAAAAGAGATCAACTTCTATAGTCTAGAAATAGCCTCTCCGCCTATTACCTACTTACATCTCCCCAGCCACCGCATGCTAGAAATCATCGTCCATATCCTCGTCTTCATCGTCGCTAATAGGACCCCTTCGTACCATCCTCCTGCCGACATTTTTGTCGCCGTCATCGTCGTCATCGTTGTCATCGTCATCATCACCAACCTCACTATGGCCCCTCTTCTGTCCCTCAGCCCGGCTTAGTAGGTAAGCCCAAGTAAACAATGAGACCTCCTAGGTCTCATCGAATATCAGAGGGAGATTTTTGAGCCAGGCCTCAATCTGCTTGCCCTCCTCTTCCGTCATCGCATTTAAGTTTCGGACGATCAGCCTCGCCAGGTGCGAGTAGAATGCCCCCAATTTTCGATGGCGCGTGCTGTCGAACTCGCTTGGCGACGCGCAGCCCAAGCTCGCCCACGCCATGCGGTTGAATGGCTGTCCTGTCATCATACGCATCACCTCGTATGCACACAGGAGCCGCAGCTCACCACACAGCTTATAGGTATGTGGGCCAACATCCAGCTCTGTCACGAGCTGGAGGACAAACTTGGCATTCATGGCTGCTTCCTGGTGGTGATAGTAACTGTCCTTGGTAACAAGGATCTTGAAATTCACCGGTGAGATTTGCCCGATCCTCATAAGTCTTCCGATCGCTTGCGCCGCGGAGGACCAATTGTGCGGGTATTGTACTATAAACCAGTCCGAGCATGACTTATGTAGATTTAAGCCGTAACTGGCGATCGAGAAGGAGGTTACCAGTACATCAATGTCTGCGCTTCTGTCGTTAAATTTGGCAACGACAGCAGCTCTGTCGGCGTTCGAGTGGTGGGCCATCAGCGACAGCGTCGACATCCCGACCATTGTAAGGACGCAAACTACTTGTCTATATTCTCATGTCAGAAACTTTTCTCTTTCGTTCATATTTCATCGCGATCAACTTACTGTTGCGCCCAGGGAAGCGCACAGAGCACGAGGGCCCGACGCCCTTTCGCCTTTAGGTCCAGTAAATGGTCCAGCAGCCGTGTCATGATCGGGCTTTAGTATATCAAGAAGTACACCATCGCTAAACAGTTCCAGGGCAGCAAGCTTGCTGGATCCGGGCATGTCAGACGGTGGATGAAGGTCGCTCCGCCCGAAAAGTCTGCCTTGACAAGGCGAACAACTTCCTTAGCCCCGACAGGGGGTTCTGTGCCCTTGCGCATGGATAAAATACCGGCATCGATGGCGTTGATGCTGGGAATCGCGTACCTCGGTTTGCTCCCAGGACATCCGAGGACCGCATTCCTCAAGTCAAATGAGATGAGTTGGCAGAGCCTGTGTTTGCCGACACCGGCCATGGCAAGTGGGCTATCGCGGACACGGGCTAACAGCTCAGCGGTGTCTGTTTCCGATTCAGACAGCTTCTGGCTATCGCCCGAGCCTGGACCACTGAGAAGCCCGCCTACCTTGCTGCTCACAGACTCCCGGTACTCTTCCTGGATATGTCCTACTTCTTCCATAGTGACCCGACAAGGCGGCATGGCCTTGCCGGGCCAGTCAATGGTCCCATCCGGTGTCCGCAGCGCGGTTACCATGGTCCGTCGAATCTGGATGCGTTGTAAAATTGGGCTCAGGTATCGCAGACAAAACTCTGCAGAACTGCCTTCTTACCGAAGGAGGGAGGCGAATACCTCTGGATGAAATACCCAAAGGCGTTCCCCGTGGATACGCCACGCCCTCGCTATCGCCCCATGACGAGTCGGGGGGATGAAGATATCACCGTCGTTCCTCAGCGGGTCCCACGGCGTTGTTGGGTTGAACTGAGGCTCGTGCGCCCGTCGAAGACGAGAACCAGAGCTCGTCAGGGAGCTGACATCCTCGTCGAGGAAACCGCCAGCCTTGGCAATAAGGAATAAATATCCTCGTACGTCCTCTACGCGATTTAGCAACGGCGTAGCCGTTGACACGACTATTGACTGCAGGTTCAACAACCTCACAAACTGTGAGTACTGATTATACGGGCGGCGGCAGGCGTGCCCCTCGTCAAGAATTACACGCTCGAATGATGCCTTTGCTAAGCACTCGATGAGCTCGTACTTATACGTAGTCTTGATTAATGGCCTGCCCTCACCGCCCTTTGAGAATTTAGCAATTGTAAAGGAGTTGCGTGCCTTTTTCCCGCCTTCAGCTTCGTCGGGTTCAGATTCGTCTTCAGGTTCGGCATCGCTGTCGCTCTCCTCATCGCCGGGAGTCAGATCGTCGCCGCTCTCGTTTCGCCGCGAATAGTACCTTGAGGCTTCGGTATCGGTCGCCTGTCGCTTCATCGATAATGACCTCTTCAGCCCTCTCGTCACCAAGGTAGGGTAACTGGAAAAAATCACAATTTTGCCAATCTAGGGATATGTCGATTGTGAGCGTCGAGTCCCCTACGCGTACGTACGTCTACAGACAGATACATACCCTTTCCTTGTCTGCATTCTCTGTGCAGTCTCGGAGAATTTCTACGAGACCCTCATGGTTGATGATCCGGCCTTTCTGGTCACTGCCTTTCGACTTGGCAGCGTCACCATATAATAGATACGGGTTTAGGAGCGGCCAAAAGAATTCAAGTGCCTCCGAGAAGGCTTGCTCAACGATAGCAGATGGTAGGATGACCAAGCTAGGGCGATGTACTCTAGCCGTATCCCCAAAAGCATCCTCTTCGCTGGCTTTGGCGGTCATGACCAAAGATAGCAAAAAGGTCACCGTCTTACCCACCCCACACCCGTTCGCCAACAGACAGAACCTGAGAGGTCCTTTGGTCATCTCGTGGATCTTTAGGGCATCTGCAAGGTAAAGTTCATTGTCAGTAAGGGCCATCCAGGGCCACGTATCCCCATAGTACTTACCTACCAGCTGATGATACTTCACAGAGAAGGTCGCACAGTCTGGATTGATGTTTGTATCCTTCCAGCTGGACAACCCGATGATCCTGGCTGCATCTCGCAGCTTCGGGTCGCTTTCTGTTGCTGGGGCCGATAACTTTTCGACGAGGTAGCCTCGTTCAAACTCCTCGACCGATCCTCTATCGCCCGGCTCTGTGTCCCTCTCGATATCCAAAGTTGCTTGCGACTTCGAGAGCCATTCGGGCATGTGTCTGTCTTTCAAGGCCGCTCCAAAGGCCTTGATACTGTCATCAATGTCGCCAGGGCTTGCTTCGACTGACCTTGCCAATCTCCCCAGGAACCTCTGGAGCTGCTCAAATTCATCCTCATCTATCGGCGGTGGTCCCTTTATGTTGGAACTGGCGTACCTACCCTCTGGGGAGCCTCGGAGGTCTGTGCTCGGGTTCATGGCCTCCATGAGACGCTCTCCAGCAACTTGGTACTTGGAGAAGCGTCTCATCCACGTCTCTCTGCTCCTCCAGGGTCTCGTATACGGCAGTGTCGACGACGTACTCGATTTCAACCGCCGTTCCGCGTCGCTTGCGTGGCCCCGCTATGCTCCTACCTATCCCTATTTCCGCGGTACTACTAGTATACCTGATGTACTTAACCGCAAATGAATCTTGTGGCTTGATAGCCTGGGTGGGGAAATGGTTGGTACTCTCCTTTCGCCTGAGCATTCAGTTGTTCACCGCCACCCACGATCTGAACCAGTTCTCGATAGTAATACCCCAGACTTTGTCGTCAGCCTCCTCAAGGTGCTGGGCTTGAAATCTTGCGTGGGCATATGTAGAGAATCGGGCAACCTTGGCCATAGCCATGATCATGATTCCACTCGGGCTTATCCTCCTTGATAAAACTTGCTGAGATGTTGGGTGTGGAATAGTTTCGAAATCATAGATGAAAGGAAAATCGTCGTGCGTGAGGTCATTGAATTTTGCATTTATCTTCTCGAGGGAGGGAGCTTTCCTCAGGAGCTCAAAAACCTTTTCCGCCGTCGGGCGTTTGCCGTCTTTGGCGCCGATCTTATAGTTCTTCTGGGAGAGTGTCGTATACTCGTGTATCAAATCAGACACTATTACAATGCTCAGTTAATATAGAATCTTACACGGGGAGCCGAAGGAGCCAGCACGGGGGGCCTGCCTTCTGTATCCAGCCATGAGACGTATTGGTTACTTGTTTTGAAAAGCAAGTATCCGGCACCCCTGACCATGGAATCGTATTTGCCCCAAACCTCTAGACATCGAACTCCTGCCGGCAGCTTCTCCCTTTTGCCCTTGCCCACATCTCCAGCAGCGCTCTTGAGCATCTCCCTCAGCTCCCATTCCGCCCGTGACTCTTTTGGGACAACTCTCCAATCGGGATCAAAAAGTCAAAGGTCTATATCCACCACTTTCCCTAATCACATTCTTATTCGACCATTGTGACCATTTTCCGATGTGCATGGCATCGGAGTTTTGTGGGGGGCTGGGCCCCAGGTTCACTTCAAGATAATTCATGGTGTATGTCTGTAGGGGACCGAATGAAGTGGTTAGAAAGAGTCAAAAGCAAGAGTCGAAGAGCTGAAGCACTAGAAAGGATGGGTATATGGATACCTGGCTCTGGTGACGCCATGCATGTTGGATGGCTCAGTGGATTTCTGGATTTCGTGTACGCGGAAGTGTCTATCATGTCGACGGAGTAATCGAAAGACCTGGTCAGAGATGTATGGTTGGATCGAATGGAGAGAAAATGAGAATTCCAGATTTGCTTTCTAGTCGCGTGGGTGACGACGGGGTGGCTGTGAGAGCAAGACTTGAAGAATGAGAGGTGTGATTGTAAGGGAGGGGAGAAGAGGATATGTTGGCATACAGTTCTTCGAGATGTCAGAACCCGATCCTTGGGGAGGCCGGGATGTGATTCTTGGTTGTGGGTAATGTGATGGTTACGAAAAAAAAAAAAAAATAACGAAGATTTGAAGGATTCGAGAAATTATTGGAACGAGATACTGATCTACGCTCCGTGGCTGTGAATGAAGGACTCGATATTGGAATTGGTGGAAACGAGAAAGGGGAAGTCGAAATTCGAGGTAAGATTGTAAGTGAGAGTAGAAAATAAGGTATCGAGAAGGAGTTTCTGGACGTCTAGGTGACTACAGTATGTGCCTGTGAGGAGGAGATAGAAGACCTGAATTCGAGGCGGTGTTACAAGAGTCGGGGAGAACGAGATGCTGAGAGTCGACGTGTGGTTGCTGGTGATGATGGCTATGAGGAGAGGAGAAGAAAAGCGGCTAGAATAATTTGAGGCGAGGAAGATCTATTGATGTTGAGGCAGTCTGGATGAAGAAGAAAAAAAGAAGATAGAATCATCCGTAGCTCCTTCCACGTGTCTACCCGAGTGGAAATTTCGGGTACTCGTCACCAAACTTGACGGTGCTGGCGCCTTTCTCAACTACTACATCCCATAATTCAGCATGGAGCGCCACATACCACCCCGTAAAACAAACAAGATAACCTGCAAAGGAATATATATATTTCCTAGTAAGCCTAGTGTACGACATGCTAGCACCGTAGCTACCGGACGAGACGGGTGGGAGCTATAAGATATTACTGATATTCTTGGCTTTGCACATGAACTGGCGAAATGCCGCCCGATTAGTCAACCCCGAACACGTAACGGACTTGTAGAATTAATGGCCCTAAAATTAGTACTTCAAACCGCAAGAAATACGCTGCCTAATTAGGTCAGTTATCCTATTACGTTAGCTACAAAGATACACAACGAGAGCAAGACTCCACACTGCAGCCTGTGATTCTCCCCGGTTTAGTCATCCCAATTGAAACGGTGCTTAAAATACCCACAGGTGATCATCCTTGATCTCGAAAACTTCCAACTCTGACCTTCACATATCCTGGTTTCTTTGGTCAACGTTTTTAATGTCCTATTTCCATCAAACCAAAGACTCATTCATCAAATCAAATTCTCCAACCAACACAGCCCCCTCCACTCGGCAGCATAGTATGGCCCAGTCGCTCGTTGTTGGTGGCGTCCTCAATGAGGAACGATATCCAGGACCTCCCATTCCACCACCAGCCTCATTTCATCTCTACCACCCCGCCCGTCATCGAAGAGGGTACTATTATCGTTGCCGCGACATCACCGAATGTCCAGAAAGGCCATCCGGGATGGGACGGCTGGTTCCTCTCGGATTTTTATGCGTTTAATTATTTGTTAAAGGGCCTTGGGTCCTCCCAAGTTTGGCTCTCTGCCGCCGTGCGTCTCTCCTGGACTTATCTATATTTTGCACTCAAGAGTCGTTCCCAGCTTGCTAACCTGTGGCAGGATCCGTATAAGCTTCTCGAAGCCGATAAGGACCACGCCTTTTACTTGCATGGAAACCCTTACCAGGAGCGAAAGATCGTCCTAAGCAGGGACTTGCTCGACAGCGGTGAACTGACACCTGTCACTGTTGTCCAGGGCTCTAGCATCATCGATCGTTTCCTTGATGAAGTCAGGGGTGCTTCTGAGTGTGCGAAGCGGGAGGGCGTCCCGCTGCTGCTTTTGGTGTTCTGCCATGGCCTACCGAATTATACCTTCCTCCTCGATCACGGAAGCAAAAAAAAGGGGCTTACCGTAACTCGTTTGAAGGAAGCAATCGAGCCAGGATGTCGGGTGACACTGTATTCGACAGCCTGCCATTCGGGCGGGTGGGTTGCGCGGGACCTTACTCACGACCCCTCTCACATCCCTCTAAATGCTACAATGCTGGCAGCAGCCGACCAAGATGGAACCTCAAATGCTTGGCAGGAGTCACGCAGCCTCCGCCGTTCTTGTGGCTCCGTATTTGCCAGTGCTGTCATTGAAACGCTAGTATCCACATCCAGCCCCCTTCTCGACAGTCCATCTACCGACACTGAAGCTGCACCTACCCTCCAGCCTAATAACCCGAACAGTGAACAAACGCTATCGTATAATGCCTTTTGCAGATCGATCCTGGAGACCTGCGAGGACCGCGTCCACCGTCTATGGTACGAACAAAACTTCACCTTCAGCTCGCAGAATGACCAGTGGGCATATTCTTGGACTAGGAGAACAGGAGTCCCTCTGGGATATTTTGAGAAAAGATGGGAGGCGCTTACTTCTTTTCCATACTCGGGGTCACCTGACGATAAGCTAAATATGGATCCCCACCCTCATAACCCAAGCTTCCTAGGTTTCGCAGGACACGCACATACAGGTGGAGAAGCCATCGTGGATAGCATGACCGAGAGCAGATGCCACAACCGTATCGCGACGATGGCAGAGCTCCTCTTGGAAACATGCCCTAACGATTGGGATTCCGGATGGGGTCCCTATGTGCGCGGTTGTCTCAGGGCTGCAATTGAAGGGGAGAATAGTCCCGATGAGGATATCGACATCCCTGCCCTAATAGCCTTCCGCTGGGAACTTGGGCAGCTTGCTGATTATATGGTTCAGCTATTTAAACTTCCTGTTCCCAATGATCAAATATGTGTTCTCTGGAATCGCATTGAGTGGGAAGGCCGCATCCGTCCAACAATACCCGACTTTAACCAAAAGAAACTCCGTGTATGGCAACAGTTATTATGTGGGAAGTTTGAGCCAGAGCCGACGCCTGCCCAAGGCCCTCCCTTTACAAGGTTTTCACAGTACATGACCGCGGCTGTGGTGGGGGCTAACCTATCACAAGACAAAACCTTGGAGGTCGTCGACGGGCTGCTCAGCTTCATGCAAAAGGTTAGAAAGTTCCACCAGGAGCGCGTCGCTAAAGATGCACAGGTAGTTTATCGGGGTCGAAACTGGTTGAAAACGGTTGGCAGAGCGATTCGTCGCTCTCTCTCGCCCCGTAAGAATGACGAACGCGATAGACCCGGCTCGAGACAGCGGTCGGATAGCGGCCCCTCTCGCCTCCGACCAGGCTCATCTTCCTCGACGTTGGCAAGCCCGGAATTTATGCCGTCAGTACCGAGGCGATCGTGAGAAGACCGAGAGACACCCCGACAGCCCTACGGCATAACACTTAATGCTACCTCGCCATGGTACTCGAGTTTCAACCCATTTAGCACTCACCACACTCCTCCTACACTGAGTTCGACGGCGTTTAGATGCCGGCGTGATATCCCTGGCGTCTGCAGCCGAGCCACACACCCTTCCTCTTAATTGATCAGATAATCATAGGAGGTAGATATTTCTTTGACTCGGGGAATAGCGACTGTAAAAGAACGGGTATTTCCAAGGCTGATTACTACCCGGCGGCGTGTATTACTTGGTAATTTTTTTTAATAAAAAAAATAAAATAAAAAAAGTTTTCCAAGGGAAAAAAGAGACTGCTGTCGCTGAGCGCATGGAAATCTGAGTGCACAACCAAGATAGTATCAACATTACAATAAGAAGTGTACGCGCTAGGCTGCGAATTTTGATGATTCAGATCCTCCTTGTTTGCACTATTTTCTACTGAGAGAACAGAGATTCTCATCAATCATCCGACCCAGATCTGCGCCACGTTCGATTCCTTCCAACCACCGTGGTAAACATTTCCTTTGTTGCTCTTATCGTGGGTGCGGACGAAGACACGAAATATTAGGTCCTGAGAAGCGGCGGCTTGAAAAGCTGGATTCAGGATTCTAGGACTTCATTAGGATAATGGCATTCCAGGAGTCTGTTTATTCAAGCAAGTTAGCTTGGTAGCTGTCGGAGTTGCAAGGTTAATTTCTACCACCCCTCTACCCGCGGGTGGTTAAATTTCTTTTGTCTTTGTATTTTAAATTCACTATTATTATTGTCTTCTTCTGAGAAAATCCCGCTGTCCAATCTTCCCGGTGTCTGCCCGCGGGTAAGCAATTTCTTTCAATTCTCAGTTTTGTTCCTCTGTATTCTGCCTCTGGCTACCCGCGGGTAGGCTTTTCAGATATAAATTTCAAAATTTTTACCACAGAAAAAGCCTACCCGCGGGCAGCTCGAGGTAGAATATAAGGAAAGAATACTGGACACAGGAAGAAACTGCTCACCCGCGGGTAGACAGACCTGTGACGTGTGCAATGTAAAATGGAAATCAAATTGTATGGAACTGTTGGCCAGCCACCCGCGGGTATGCAGGAACAAACACCGAGGGTAATTTCTACCTACTTCTGGCAAGGATTGCCCCTGATTTCGTTGGGGTCGGCTTCGGTGGACAAACGATTTACCAGAGCCTCGGACGAGATGATGAAGTCGGGCAGGGATGCGGATGGAGGGAGGACCGGGGGCGGGACATCATGAGGGGCGAAAGTTACGGCTCCTGTGCGCTGTCTAACGAATTCGATTACTTCGCGTAGGGTATTCTTGTCAAAGTTGGGAGGGGGGCTTACGCCGGCAGCTTGGAATCGTTTAGATAGAGCAGCAGGCAGGTCCGGGTCTGTCGAGAAACGATCCATTACGATAAATTGAGTGAGGCCGGCAACAAGATTGGCGGCTTGAGGATGGATGGCGCTCCCGGCTGCTGAGGGTGAAGCGGTCATAAACGAAAGGATAGCATTATCGAGTTGGAGCTTCCGGGTGATGCAGAGATTAACAGTCGACTGGACTGTGTCAGAAGGCGAGGTATGAATGCCGTCGAGGCGAGTAGCGTCGTCTCTGGCGAAGGGGAGAGGACGCGGGCGACCCTGTGGTATACGGTCACTGAGAAGATTCGAGTTTCCTCGGCGTCTGGAGAGAAAAGAAAAGCGCAATACGGCACCTCGATGCCAATTCTCCATGGAATATCCAGCCACAGACGAAGGTTGGTCAGCCTCAATAAAACGACGATAAACTAGGTTCCTTTTCAATAAGACCAGTGGCGCTTTCCGCAGTTGCGGAGCTAGTGTGCAGGAAGGGGCAAGCATCTTAAAATCACGCAAGGAAAGGGCTCGATTTTGGTTTGGCAAGAACAGGCTTCAGTTGATAGACGCAACCTTCCCACTCGAAGCGATTCCGGAGAACGCATATTTGATTATTATGAACAGAAAATTCAAACAGTTAAGCCAAGCTATCCAAGTTCCCAGCAGATGGCTATCAGGGCAGAGATGGCGCTATCCTCGTCACAAATACCCTCCCCTTGAGGCAACTGTGTACATAGGGACCCAATCCAGCATCACAATCATTAGGGCATTTCCTCAAGAGGAGCTCTGCCGTATTTGCGATGTGGTTATGACATCTACTCTTGGTCGTGCTATCGATGATGCCCTGTCGTAATAGACACTTCCGTTAAACCCGCTCGCAACATCTCTACTTAGAGGGATTATCAATTTGCCATCTCCTCGCCATTGAGGAAATAGCCCTTTTCTGTTTATAATCATTGTTTCTAGGATAGCCAGTTGGTCCTCTTCCATCGTTTGTCGTGTGTTTCCGCACTATTATTGGCCCTTGCGAGACATTGGGAGATGTTGTTACTATAAGCCTGGGGTTGCGGCTAGACCGAGCCCCAGCCTAGTTTGGTATCAAGGAGACTAATAGCGCTAATTTCAAGAGGGTGATAGCAATGATAGAGCCTAAGATAGCTAAGACAGTGAAGCTATACGAGACTGCGGTGGAATGCCCCGTCACAATTGAGTGCGTTCGTTGATAGTTCAACCTACATCACAGTGAGGATGACAGCGACGTAGACAGCGGCGGCTGTGATCCAGGCTAAATTTCCGACGAAGAAATACGTGTCGTCACGCAATGATTTAGGTAAATTCGGAAGACGGGGAAGCCCCGGAAGATGTAGATCCAGTTGAGCCTGCTTATAATTTGCCGTCCCGGAAACGCCGGTGCACCTGAACGGAGATTTCGAGACCCACGAGCTCGACGGAAGATCTCCGCTAAGTTACTGAGTCCGGCGGCGTTTCTCCATCCTTGGGTATGAGGCCTTGTTCGAGAGCCAGTTTTAGATCGGCTGGGTGGGTTATGGGCTATGTTTCAATCCTTCCCATTCTACTACTCATATACTGTAGGTCAACTAAATGTCATGTTCGCCTTTCTATCCCAAGGGCTCAATCCTGCAAATCCCGAGGACATTGAATGACGACTATCCCCCGCTGCGTCGAAAGCACAAACCGTCGACTAGGCGCTACACTGAATAAAACCTCATTGTCCCAATCGGCCCACCGCGGTGGAACAAAGAACAGACGTTTGACGGCAAGTAGATTCGTCGTGCCTGGGTTGACAGTGACACTGCAAACCCACATCTCCGCGTCGAGAAATAGAATGGTGGATCCGGAGATGGACAGGAGCGTGAGAATGTCCAACGCCTCAGCCAGGTTACTTGCATTCTTCGAAGCAATGTTAACCGCGGCCACTGTATCAAGGGCCTGCTCCGAAGCCGCGACTTCTCTCAAGTCCGACCAAGTAAACACCTTCACGGGGCCTGCCTGCGTCTTAATCATGAACTGGGCGGTGCAGTCGCCGAGATTGAAAAGCGTTTTCCACCCCGATTTGTCTTGGAGTTTGAAAGTGCGGAGAACTCCGCCGGCCGGCACGTCCCACAGCTCGCAGGTACCCTCGACGCCGCATACGAAAAGGCGCGTACCTTCTTTGTTTAATAGAACGTCGCTAACCAAATCGCCGTACGCCCGGTCTATCAGGACGTCAATAGCTAATCCGGAAGCCTCCGGCCCGTTGTTCTTTAGAGACGTGACGACAATATTGGCGCTGTTATCCGCAGATACGGCAACCTTGCCGCTGAGGCTCATTTTTATCGCACGGATAGATCCTCGATGTTTATACAAGAGTTTCCCGTCTTTTCCGGTCAAGGGGTAAACGTAGATTTCGTGCGTGTCCTTCCCGACGAGGATGTGTGATGCCGAAGAGGAACAGGCTATCGTCGTAACACGCGGTGCTCGCGACGACACCATGCTCGAGCCCTCCACCGGAGAGGGCTTCACCGGCCGACTCAGGTCGCTTTGGCTATCGGTCATGGTATTTCTCACCAGCGCTGGCGGGTCCCAGAAGTGGCAGTAGTCCATGCCTATTTCGAGAATTCCAAGGTTGTCATCACTGAACGCCAAGCCTCTCATGTTCATTGTAAAGATTTTGACCTGGAATATCATGGCAAGCGAGGAAGCGCCGTCCGGAACGTCGCAATCGAAAATGCAAAGGCGCCCGTGCCCACCTCCGGTAGCGAGGGTAAGCCCATCAGATGAAAAGGCGAGAACCCTAGCATTAACGCCATCATTTTGGTATTTGAGTGTTGACGATTCGATATCGTAAATGCAAAGTGCACCGCCGGTCTCGTACGAAACGGCAAGGGCGTGCATATCAGGATTGGGATTGAACTCTAACACAAATGTCTCGGAACGCGCACCGTTACCCTCGGCTCTGTCAACTGTTGCAAGCAACTTCCCCGTCGACAAGGTTAGGAGGTGAATAGGTTCAACTGCGAAACTGATTGCAACGAGGTCATGATCGATCGAGACCGCTCCCCGCAAAGGTCGCTTTTCGAATTCCGGGAGCCGTGCCCCGTCATCTGGGCTGTCGAGCCAGTCCATCGAGCGAGTGGTATCCTCTAGGAAATCCCTGCGTTAGGTAGTTTAGCAATAGACAGACACCCTACGATTTTCTTCCCAACTCGGCAGAATTTTAGCGCGGCAGGGGGGGACTGAATTCGCAAGACTGAGTCAACAAGACTTACCAAAACACCGTGGCCCTGTCTCGGGTAACGTAGCAGAGCGTGTGCTTATCAGCGGCGAAGCAGATAAAGAATTGGCTGTACAGCAATTTACGAAACGCTACTCGAACCTGCCCGGCTACGTCCCAAACCTGAATCTTCCTAGAGCTTGCGGCAACCAGGTATCGGTCATCGTCACTGATCACGAGTGTGTTGACGACTGCTTCTGTACTGAGTATAGCCAGTTGCTGTATCGAAGTGGCATCGTATATAATCACTTGACGTCTCCAAATGGCAACAGCAAAGAAGCGACGGCCATGGGCCACGCCCAAAATTTCCTGGCCGTGATATACTCTCTGGAAAAGACAATCGTCCCAGTGTTCTTCAACGTCACCCGAAACCACAAAGGGACGCGGCGCTTTCGAAATGGAGCCCCATATAGCCGAGGATGTCGGACACATGGCTGGTATCATCGTCCGAATCGCCCACGGTTTCCTCGTTAGTTTGTCCCGGAACTTTGCTTGGACGCGGATGAGATCCGTGACCCAGCGCCCGAGAGTACTCATCTCTCTGGTGCAGGGAGCGTGGTGATTAGCCCTCCGACCCAAGTAGTTTCTGATGTTTGCCGCCGTCTCGGGAATGACATGTAAGTTTCCCGTCTCGGCGAGACGTTCAATCCACGAGAGGACGTTTGTCTCGAAAAATTTACACAGTCCTTCCGTCAGGTCATCCCGCGCCGATGACGCTTGTCGCAGGTGGAAGGAGAAGTTCGTCATCGCATAGTCTAGGAAGACCTCGGAGCCAGCTACGTCCGCCGCCCTAGAGGATGCCAAGGCTAGCCGTGCTGGTCTCCTGTAAATGCTGAGGATGGCCCCGGAAAGATACCGTAGACAAGCAAGGGCTAATTCACCGTGGTCTTCCGCCTTCTTGATGCGAAGGCGTGGATCCACGTGCTCTGACATTAAATACGCTCGTGCCGATCCGTGGATCATCCTAACCCTCGATTGATTGTCCAAGAATGCCATCTGGCCACAGACCATATCGAACTCGCGAGCAAGATCTAGTGGAGTGACATTGAGATCGAGATGAACAGCCTGGGAGAGCTCGTCGATAGTTAAATATCGTGGCGCCAGCACGATCCAGCGAAATGCGGACTTTGCGAGCTCGGCGTAGTTTGGTTTCTTAAGAATGGCCCGCGTCATTCGAGTGTACCTCTCGTTAAGGCCCGGATGGGTAGTGCTGAGAATTTTCTCTATGCTCTCAACCGTCGGGGCATCGAAGTCGATTTCGTCAAGTACTAGCTTAGCCCAGAGGAAACATCCGTCGGCCAGGGTCGAAATCCTCTCCGGCAATCGCATCGCCGATGGAGGAGCCCGTACGGCCTCCAACCTCTTGTAAACGTAAGCGCGTATGTCGGACTCTAAAGCTCATGGTTAGGCTAAGGAGGGTAGGAAGGTTTAAGGGTAGTCATTCGTGGCGGCACTGTTTGGGAAGGGGGGGGAAGAATAACCCAAAAGAACACCCTTGCACCCTTACCTATCTTGTCGGATTTCAGGAGCTCGATGCGGCAGAGGCGATGTTGTAACCGCGCGCTGATTGTATTGATATGTCCAGCAAGCACACCCTCGCTTAGACTCGAGACGAAGATGCGCACATGATTCACGCAGAGTGGAAGGAGTTTCATCCAGCGGTCCACATCGGAGCACTCGTCAAGGCCATCAATGATCCATATGTGCCGTGGGCTCGAATCAGCATCTGACCGTGCAAAGATGCCCTTCTCAAAGATGTTCAGCCAGACGAGGTGGCCATCGATGGGATTCCGAGCCACCGAACGATCGCGTAGCGTTCGAAGACTGGCCCTCACGGTATTATCACCAAGGGCCATTTGGTAGGCTAGAGAGCGCAAGCAATCCGCCACGGTAGATCGTTTCGAAACGCCGTGCTTGTAGAAGAAATAGCTGACACAACAGCCCTCGTCGTTGAGGAGTATGGTGGTCGCGTAGGCTGAGAGGACGGATTTGCCCGCTCCCACCTTGCCTGTGAGCCAAAGTAGGGCTGGTGCGTCTTCAGCCGACGCCGCTCTCCAGCTCTTAAAATCGTCACTCTGTTCAAGCCAGGAGCATGTGCCTTCTTCTCGTTCGTTTGTCTTGGTAACCCTTTCCTGTTCATACGACTGATCCGCGCCGAGAAACTCCTGCAGGTCTGTACAGATTTCAACGGGGGGTCCTGGAGGTCCTGGGCGTAGTAAGAATTAGCACGAACATTTCTTTTTTTTTTTCCTTTTCCTTACCTCACGGACAAGAATTTCTTTTTCCCTCTTTTTTCTTTTATTAGAAAACAAAAGGAAATAAAATGAAAAAGAAATAGATGGAAACAAAACCTACGCGCTTTGCGAATTTCCTGTACTGCTCTCCGTAGAGCTCTGCGCAAAGCACGGTAATCCGGGTCTTCCCGGTTCCGGAACTTGCACAGCTCTCGGTGGTCTTTATTAAATTCGTATCTCGTCTCATTCGGCCAGTGCAACACCGCCGATTCCTTGTCAACGATCAGAGCCCCGATCGGGCCGAATAAACGCAGCTTGCGCGATTCGAGGATGGTATGGATGTACAGGCCCTCGTTCTTGCAGGCCACATTGAGGAAGGCGTTGTAGAGCCGTTGTAGTTCGCGCGAGTTCGGGATCAAGTCGTCGACGAACGGCTTCCGCACTCGGAAGAGACGGAGGATGAAGTTGAGCGAAGCGGCCAGTTTCGCGCCCTTGTGCGGCGTGCCGAGGAAGAAGATGGCGTAGATGCGGTCGGCGAGGTCGCCCTTGAGAGTTCGTGCGGAGACGTAGGCCTGTTTCGCGACGAGACCGCCCATGCTATGTCCAACGAGAATGATGCCCGTATTGGATTCTCTGATCCGTTGATCGTCGTGCAGATCTACTATGAGGTTATTCGCAAAGTCTTCGACGTTGCTAAAGCTGTCTTCGGGGGTAGTCCATCTGGAGGGATAGCCAAATGTGCTAATGGCGGTGTTTAGTTCGAAATCATCGTCCTTGGCGAGAAACTCGCCTGGCCAGAATGGTGCTTCATCGTCGCTGTCGGGGCTTGGGCCGCCGTCGCTGTCGGCAGCAGGATGGCGGCCCCAGGTATGGCGACTCCCACCGCCAAGCCCATGGATGAAAACAATGTCGACAGAAGGATTTGGGGGCTCGTGGACTTTATGGAAATTGTACTCTTGGTCGGCGATTTTGCCGGCTGGCATATTGCCATATCGATCACAACAAGGCAGGGACCGATCGTGCGCGTCGAGGAAAAGAGAAGGAAGTCGGATGGCGTTTCTTGGAAGTGATACTAAGGGCAATGAAGAGAAATTAAACAATATATATAAATCAACTCCCTTTAGAATCTATGGTAACGCGTGGTCTCTCGAATTAATCAGGGCCAGTTCGACATTGAGTGTTGGAGTGGTGGAGCGGGTAGCGAAAGCAGGTGAGAAATGAGCGAGAAGAAACGGTGGTCTGGGGTAACATCCCCCTTTGACTAAGATCCTCCAGGCCGACAATGGGAAGAGAGGAAGAGCCTAGAAAGGGGAAGTCCCGGCAAGCCAGAAAGGGGATATGAAAAGCCACGGCGCTTGGGAAATGCAGCTTCCAGCGGCCCAGCGGCCCCATTGGACGAGTATCCATGGAGTGACCCCCAACCCCGACCCCGACCCTTGCCCCTCGACACGCGTGGAGAGCGAGCTGATGTACCCTTGCCAGCACATACTTCCCACGAATACGGGGCGATTGACAAGATACCTGGCCCCTCTTCATGACTCTTCAGAAGTGTCCCGCCTTTTGTAGCCTCGGCCCGTTCCTCCCGACCCAGGCCGCAGGAGGAACCATCCTATTCGGGGCGGAGCAGAGCGTATCAGTACGAAGTAGTGCGGTGTCGCCTTGGCCTCCACTCCACACCTTTCCATCCTCGCCCGGTACGGGAAATCCCTAATCCGACCCACCCCACCGCACACTGCGTATTCCGTCTCTCATAAAATTATCGTCCATTTCTTACAAGTCGCCAACGGGGGGAGCGGACTCCTGTAGCGTCTATGGTCTACCGTGGCGCTCGCAGAGTTTCTTCATTATCTCTTTCGCTCTTCCATCGGGTAGAAAAGCATCGTTAGCGAGGATACGTTGATTCCTTGTTCACTCACTCCACCCGACACCGTAGAGTAACCAGTTGACTGACAACTTACCTATCTATGCCGCCCGCTATCCTGTCCAGCGTTCCGGCGGTGGTCGCGCTCTGGATGCCAAATCGCCTGCGATAGCCGTCATTAGACGGTGACTTTCCAAAAACAAGGAGGGGTGTCAACACTCAGGATGCCACTCACACAGCGTATAACATAATTCTGTCCTCAAAGTTTGCCTCGTCGGATAATGAAAGGCCTTTTTTATATTGCTTCAGGATCTCAAATAAGTCCCTATCGGAGGTCCAGTATAGCCCACCCAAATCATCTATTCACCTCAATTGTTAAGGCACAAATCTTCAAATCTCTTCAAATCTCCCCCAGCAGTAGAATTGACATATCCATCGAGGGAGGAGGGGGTAGACCTTACACTCACTATGGCCGTAAAACACCGCTGGGTTCACGATCGTGTAAGATGCAGAGTCCGGGGCCTCCTCTGTATTTAGGAACACGGTCGACGTATCCAAGTTGCCGTGAACGAGCGACGGCTTTATTTTGCCTTCAGATTCGGGGGAGCCAAGCAAAGTTGAAAAAACAGAATCAGTAGAACACAGTTCCCTTAGCGTAACCATATTCTCGAGATATTTGTGAGGCGCCTGTAGTGCACTGAGCATCCTTTCGCACTGGTCGAGAACGTAAACCATGCTTTGACGGAAAAAGGCCTCCCATCTGCTGTTTTGCTCGACGAATTGAGGAGTTCCTCTAAAGTATGTCGGCCTCGGATACCCGAACAGCCCATTTTCATCCTGGATGGAATGGATCGCGTCCAGTGATTTCCAGAAACCTTCCGTGAATGTAGGTTTGTTTTCCTGGTCGCGGTAGTCACCGTATACAAAAAACTGAATTCCAAGAGCTCGTTCGTTCAGATCTCCTCGCGAGATGGGCCTCGGGACAAATCCTGGCGCTATATCTGTCATCTGTTCCAGGGAATCATACTCGACGTCGAGGCGGTCGTTGCCGTCAGGGTCAGATGATATCTAGGAGGATACCAGTCAGTCAGAAACAAGAATAATTGAAGCAGGAGCAGGAAGTGGGCGACGCCGATTCCTTACTTTAAGAGAGTAGCCCTCGGTAGTTCCATCACTCTTTTCAATCTCAATCCAGTACCTTTCGCCATATTCGTCCATGACATTCGTAATTCTTCCTGCTGGAAGAAAGGCTGCAAACACCACGAGATGTTAAGTTGACGGCGGTCGCAGAACAGGCAGGATACGGCACTTACCGTTAAGAAGAGCAACATTCTTCTTGATATGCTCCAATCTAGTTTCTCTGTCCATAATATCAGATTTTGGCGATGTATTATCGATGTTTGATGTCTAATATCGATGTATCCTTTCTGAGTCTTTACAAAATCGATCTTGACAGTCTTCGTATCTAATAGGCATCAGTCGTCGATGCATAGACGAGAGAGAACACGACAAACTAGAAGTCCGCGGGGTGGGTGGTCATTCATCTTTCCCCTACAACTCCTTATGGTGGGCTAGGTTCACACACAGCCTATTCCGTTTTCGTTTTCGGGCTCCTGGAAAAGATTGAGGGGGCACGCTAGCAAACAGACGTAATCCACGATGGCGTCTTAACTTATCGGGGAAGATAGCCTGAGTGCTAGTGCTCGACCTAGCGTACGCTACGATGAAAAGCCTTGATTCGATTCGTTACCCAATAACTTGGGGCTGTGGCATAACAGCATTGGCCTCCATCCAAAACAGGGTTGGCATCACCAACTTCCCCAATCACCATGCGCGGCGGTCATGAAGGAGTCAAACCAGCCACTAAAATCGCGTCATGTCCAACACGGGCAGTCTCCTAGCAGAGCTGTATCATCAGATCCTGGATTTTGTTGACTGCGGTACCTGGAAGTGCTATTTGATCATGTCGCGGAGGTTCCACGCACGCTGCCTCCGGAGATACAAGATGGATGAACAAACAAGGATAGTCGCTAGTCGTTTCGTGAAGGGCTCTCCTTTACATTTGAGAACATCAAACAGAGAAAAGCCTGTGGATGATACAGAACCTCCACCGCTCTTATCCACCGATACAAATCGGATACCCATCATTGGCAGCAGTGGAAAGGTTATAATGACGGACGTGTTGATTTACTCTAGCCTGGGGAAGGACCCCCTAGACCCACCCAATACAACGACGCCGACGACGAGCCATGAATGCGAGCCATGCGTTGTGTTAGAGGTGGGGTGACGTTTACTCTGGACTGCCTGCTGTACCAACTTCCGTCTGCAGGTCATTTGTCCTAGTCAATTCTGCTAAGACTGACAAGGAGCTGTTTTGCCAATACTATTGCTTACATGAGCCGGCCTAATTTGCGATGAGCTTCAAGACCGGCTTGAGATTTCATCCACATCGAGACTAGAGTGACAGGAAGGACGAGAGAGCTGGGAGGCGTTTTGCGGGGGAGGGAAACTGATATTGCGTCTCCAGGTCTTACATCATCACAGTCAAGGGTTTAAACTTTCACTAAAGAGGACCATAGTTCCTCCATCCGTGGATAAGTTGCTCTGTGTTCTCTCATCCCATAAGTATATTCTTATTTGCGCCTCCCCCCTTCTTCGGCTCCTCATTGCTACAAACGCCATGCTCAGAGTCTGTACTCCCCGATATTGCTGGGGGCCTTGCTCTACGAATTCTGCGGCCACCGAATATAGAGACTTGAGCGAGCGCATCAAGTGACCGCGAAAGTAATATGTTGGGTAGCTTAGGGCATGGGTAACCACCGGTTGACTCCCCGTTTTTGCCAGACAGTGAGGGAGAGGCCGTGACCAATCGCAGATTTCTCCAAATCCACACCGAGAAATTGAGGGAAAATGGGCCCAAATGAAGGAGATCCAATATGTATATATACAGGGATTGAGACACCTCAGTCACGTCGGAGCGTCTCAAAGAGAGTTACCCCTACAATCCGACGATGGTATTACGTGGCCGTCACTGTAGAATCGCTGGGATGCTAGCCATCTTTGGAGAGAGAGGGGGAAGATTCCCCATATATAAGGACATGAAGAGATTGTTATAACGCCCTGTGCTCGATATCCCCGAGAGCAACTAATCGTGACTTGGATAGTTTGACAGGCTTGGAAACCAAGGAATTCCCTGATCGGGCCCATGTCCTTAAACTCACAGGCTTCTACCAGAGTTCCTGGTTTACTCGATGGTTATTTGCCTCCACCGTTATTAGGCAGTCATTGACATATATGAAGATAACCGCCCCTGTTTCTTCACATCTCCAGAGGCATGGCTCTCCATCAATGGGGGCAAAGCCCATTCTCGTCATTCTTGTGGTGATATGATGAAACCACCAGAGTGGTGCTTGGCGTAGGCCATACAACGCTTTGTGGTAAGACAAACTCGATCGTCATCAGGGTCTTTCAGGCCAGTTGGCTGTTTGACATAGACTGTCGTTCCCTCGGGTGCTTCTGCTGCTAAGAAGGCAGTATCGAAGTCGAACGCCTTGCATGGCTGGACTGAGCTAGCCACTCGTGCAAGAAATATTTTGAAGCTTGTCGATTGGGTAATGGCAGAACAGAGTCGAAATAGATCCAAACCTCCGAGCTGGAAATTACCATATGCGACCCAGCGTGCTCTGTGCCTGATAACATTGCCGTTATCGTCAGTCTTTGTGTCGAATACCCACTGACTTTTCCGTTAAGGATGGATTCAAGCGCAGTTCCTCTGAGTGAGTACATGTCTCCGAAGCCGAGCCCACAAATCTTGTCACTCGACGCAAAGGAGTTCGCGGCAAGCGGCGGGCAGACCCTTCGGCAGAAAAAATGGCCCCGGCTCACACACAAGACGCCCGCGTCCATCCATCGGAAGCGATGCCGACTGGTCTAGGTCGCTTTGGCGGAAGCCTCCAAAGTGGTCGAAGAACTGATCCAGGAGAGAATTCTCGCGGGCCTGGAGAAGGCCTCCACGCGAGCTCGAAATACGCGAAGCCGGCATCGACCTGTTCTGGGATGAGATGCATATCGGCGCCGTAGATCTGGGGCTGGATAGCAAGATCATAGAAAGAGTTGATTCTGCACTATATCTGGGTGACTAGAGAGAGAATGGATGATTCTGAATCACGAGGTCTGGCGAGAAGCGAAGCCACCATACTTTTCCAGACAGACGAGCCGCCCTGCTTCAGCTGTTTCTTCCATCTGCAGACAACGCGAGTTGATGTGGTATGAGACGGGCATACCAAACGTTGTTGCCAGATTACAGCAGGACTCAGATTGCTCGGCCAGACGCCTAGTTCTTAGCACGTATCTGGTGAAGACATATTGTCGATTTTGGAGAGCGCGTATGGCCACAATTTGCCTGAGGTTCGGAAGCCAAAGGATCGAGGACGGTCGAAACCGCCTGTCCGGCCATGGAACAAAATGAATCCCACATGGGTGGGAAATAATGAATAACATAGAGAGAAGAATGGATGGTGTCTCCTTCAGGAATCGCCAAATCAAATTCGCAATCACGACCTTTAGGACCTGCTTTACGGGGCCCTGGAGAGCGGAGCGCGGACTGGAATCTCGCGCGTTCTGCCGTGCGCGTCCTGGGTTGTTGACGTTCCTGACTTGGATCTCATCTCGGCGTAGACAATAACGTCATCCAGATCCAGTCGCCGGAGCTATATCAATTTCTCCAGAACGAACAGTACTCGTCTGGGTGAACCATCTATAGAGAGGAAACAAACCTCAATCTGGCAATACGGGGTAACCGGAATTTCGAGCAGTGATGTAGGCTCTCCAAGGCCATCGCCCTTCGATTGGGGCCAGCTTCGACGTTGGCTGCGAACTAGATAGAATGCCATGATCAGAACCAGAAAGGTCGATTGTCGGCAACATACGAATGTGTCTGATGCTCTGTCAGACCCGATGCAATATCTATCCAGGGGCCTGGGCCCGAGGAGCAAAGCCAAAGCAACACAGATACTTGTCATTAGAGGAAAGAAGACGCTTCGGAGGCCTGGAAATAGATCTTGAAAGGTATATAGAATGAGGATTGACAAAAACGGAAACTCGAGCGATACCCATCCACAGGAATGGCTCGAAACCGCCGAGGGGAGCAAACAAGTGCATCTTGTATATAAGTATAAGTATATAGTGGATAGCAACAAGACCCGCGGCCACTAGGTCAGACGATGCCATCACGGCAGTGCACATCGTGCTGGACGCAGCGCAGACAGGATCTCTCCGGGCTGGGGCACCACATCGGGGCGAGGTGCGCAGACGGTAAATTCGAACTTAATCGAGAGCATGGGTTCCTCGGTTCATGCGAGCGGGCGAAAGTCGCTCTGGGAAAACAGGGGTAGGCGATGACGGGAGAAGTATATCTCCGGCCTCTACATGGGAACGTCCGCGCCGAAGTTGCGGAAAGGGAAATGACCGATACAGGCGGATCGAGCTGGCTCGAGCAGCCGATACAGCCATCTCTAGAGTTTGTGGTCGTCTGAAAATATGTGACCGGCCATCCGGATTCTCATGGAGAAGCTCACGGAATCTCCGAACTTGGCCCTCTCCCAGTCGCGGCACGTCTGGTCTCGACATTGCGCTTTTAGTTGGCCGTGGTTGGTGGGTGTAGAAACTTAACGAGCGATGGCAACAGGATCGGCGCTTTCCGCTAGTTCCTGTCCTGCGGCCAAACAATGATGGCCCAGAGCTGAAAGAAGGGACTTGAAGTGATCTTGGATCCGGACAACTTCTCCACTCGACCCCTCAACCCTGCGTAGGTGCACTCGTCTGTCATGAGTTAGTGGGGACTGTTTGTTGTTTCTACGACGGGAAGAGAAGACTGTTTTCAAAATAACTTTCCTTCACGGAAAAGATGAGACATCAGGCGAGCACGCGCAGTTCCGCAAATACAGGGAGTTTTCCGCCTCCCTCGATGATTGCTCGCTGTCACCCCACCTATTGAGGCAATGGCGACCAAGAGAAGAATCTCCCTCAGAATGAAATTGGCTGTAGCTCCACTATTTGCCTCTCTCATCCGCTTTGAATTCTGGGGAGAGGATGGAAAATGTGGCGAAAACCCATAGTATCTGGTGGAAAATGGGTTCCAAGTGGGAATCCATTCCTTGGGGGAAACCCAAATGATAGGCGGCGGAGGCTGCGTAACTCAGTCTCGGCTAGCACCAAGTCACCCAGGCCGGCGAGGTAAAGAACTCGCTGCCCGCGGGGACTGCTAGGTAAGCCTTTCGAAAGAAGTACCTCGTGCAGTCTGCCGCAGTCAGCGAGGCGGAGAGTGCGAAGGAAGAAGACGGTCATTTCGCTGACCGAGGACTTGACCGTATGACTCGATGAGGCATATTGAAAGCCACCCTGGGACGTACGGGAAGGAAGCTAGGACCTCTCGTAGTATTCGGGCAGCCGTTTCGTCGATCGTTTTCTCGCTAACATCGCCACCTGCAAAATATTCAAGAACAGGTGCGTGAGCAGTTTGTGAGTTTGTAACACCAGTCGAAAAGGTAGGATCTCTTTGGCCATTTGTCCTTCCGCAAGGAACAAGAGAGTTGGCTCGACCTTCACCTAAAGCTTGATAGACATGTCCGATGTCGAGAATATCAGGCCCAGTGCCGTCGTCAAGCTCGACAAAGGCCCAGTATATCCTAATAGGGCTATCGTCAGGATGTTCCTTGCAGCGACGGGGACTTTTCAGTTGCAGCGACGCATCTCTACGCCAACAGACAGTTTCCACAGGCCATTCTTACCATTTCCCCTTGCCAGCGACATTATTCGCCGCTCCGCCCGTCCTAGACGCCCGCTTCTGAGCGAACATGAGGCCGAGATTAGCATCTCCCAAGAACCTAAAACGGCGCTTTAGTCTCCAGAACGGCTGGGTGACACATGAAAGAGACAAAGCCAGAGTCGGACCTGATTGGCAGTCCTCAGCCAGGGAAGACTTGGTCCGGGGCAATGCGGCCACGATTGGAGTGGTATATAAAACTGTCTTGCTGTGTGGGTGTTGTAGCGACCATGTGATGACAACATGGCCCCGGGATCCCCTGAATTCCTATTCGGGGGCAAAATATAAGTGAGTAGTCGCCTTCACAACATCAGCACGGACAACTTTGGGCTGATGGTTAGTCTGATATGAGAGAGTGGCAGGAGGTGCATCTGTCAAGGGTGAAAAACCATACCGCGGTAACAGCAGCATCAAAATGTCGACCTCAACATCCGTGGGTTGGAGAGTCTTGGTGAAATCTGACCCACGAAGGGCATGAGAGCTTTTGGAATCCTGATAGAAGTATGCCTTGCTCGTGAGGATTTGAATACGACCAACATGTGGTGAGCTCCGAGGAATTGAGTGATTCGAGCCGCTTTCCCAGAGCCGGTACAGCCCGTCCCTGAAATACTGGCTGACCTTGCGCACAAGTCCAGTGTCAAACCGATGACTTAAAAAGAACGCTCTTGTTGTCAAAAGATTCCCATCTCTTTTCCCTGGAAAACTAGTGCCACATCGGAATTACCGCTTGCCAACGTGAGAGCCGTGGAAGTGCTTGGCGTCATCTGCTTCATTTTTGCGGGAGGAACCAGTCAACCTGCGACAGCGCATTTTAGCCTCTTCCATCTGGAGCCACTCGTACTCCTTCCTTTTGAAAAAGATCTCCCAAGGGTGGCGGCGTCTTGTCTGGGAAGAGCACGTTGCAGACGTTGCCAGTGTGTAATCTCTTGTGCTATAATGCTTCGGCGAACGTCAAACATTCCATGATGCTGGGCTTATTAAGTTGCTGAAGGTATTGGGCATGTTTGACTCCTTCCAGTGGCTAGTAAGGCCATCGACCAGCATCTGCGATGTTTTGACATCTTTCAAGTCGAGTCCCTACCGGCCAGGACCTCCACTGGGTCGGGAAGGAAAGGCTTGTGGAGGAAGGAATAGTATGCATACCATCTGCGCGATTCACTGTACTCCCAGTCTGTGGACGCCCAGTGGCGATACCCTCTTCATTGCCTTCGTATTCAGCCAGAAGCGGCGGCAGTTTTATTCTCCAGAATACTTTGTCGTAATAACTAGCAAGGTATTCGCAGGCACAAGCCCCGACTCTGCCGCCTCCCGCGGATGAAATAACCCCAAAAAGAGGTGGATGATCCTCGCCGGACGCATCCGCCTTGCGCGAGGATCGTCGCGGTATATAAAGAAAGAAGAGCCGGGTAATTGAAGTTGTGAGCAGTAGTTGGCGCTGTTTTGATGATGTGCGACATGGTCTGAGAAAGCAGCCGGGCGGTCAACGGAGAAATCCCAAGCAGAGCGGCCACAAACACACACGCACACAAGGTCGGGCTTTGCTTTGTATCTCTCAACCAACGGAAACTGGCATCACCTTGGTGATAGCGTTCCGCTTCTTGTGCCATTCGTCGTAGGTTATAACTTATGAGGCCCCAAGGCGACAGAGCCGAGAAACGTAATGCAGGTAGCAGCGTACCCCGACCCAAGTGTCATTCAATGGCTTCTTCCGAGCTTAGTAGACGAGCCCTGGCGCGACCTGAGCATGAACATCGGTATCAAGCAGATTATTCGAGGCTCCTCGAGCTTGGGACAAGATCGGTAACACGACAGGGCATCAGAGCATGCCGCACTATCGTGGCAGGGCCTGGGGACCCGTGGAGATTGAGGGGCGACAAGATTCGGAAGGTTCCCACCGATGCGGGGAGCCTGACAAACGACTGACCGAAATTAAGGGCATCCCGCGCCGTCCATGCGCCTTTACCTGGGAGGTTAAAAATAGGACTTCGTGTCCAGGCGCCCCTCTTCTCCAGCTGAGCCGCCCAATCACGCAGATTCACCCCGTTCAGCTGGCTGAACCCAAGCAACATCTCGGTGCAGTTTTTGTGATCCTCGTCGTCGAGCACGGCCATGCCCTGGACCATGTTGTACCGATACTAGGCGTCATGGTTTTCCCGGACGTTCCGAATGGCAGCCTTTGACAGGTGGAAGTAAACTTCCGCCCCGTATCCTCCACGGGTGTCGTCGCCGTTTTCGATCTCAGTCGGTGGTGGGCAACCGGGCCGGGAATTTATGTGTGTCTGGGACCAGTTCTGCTTGGCGGGTCCAGGTTTCCGTGAGGGACTTGGTTGGGGGGCGTGACGATAACCGAAGATCCGTCCACAAGCACCAGCCGGCGATCTCATGGGCCAGTGCTGCCGGAACATTGTATCACTAAATCACGAGGTGGGCGTTGCATGGAATCTCGTGGTTGGGAAACAAATGCCAGGACGAGTTCCCGTCATGAATATCATTCAAACGTCCCATTCGTTTCTGATACTGAAGTATCACATCCGGGTCGACGCCTTCCTCTGACTTCGGGTAAGGCAGTCTGAATGTGGAGCGTAATGGTGTCTTCACTGGGCATGCCGTGTCTTGTAAGTTGACACCAGACAGTAACATGGAATGCGAATAGATGTTCTCCGGCCGCCAGGGCCAGGTGCCTCGAACAGTTGCTCGAGGTTGCCCGCCAAGCACTTTTCGAGCGTTCTCGACCTTTTGCGAGAGGGGAAAACGAACCGGCTGTAGTTGGAGATGAGGCTTGCAAAGATAGGCTCCCGCCAACGAGAAAAACACCTAGAAAGGCGGGGAAGAATGTCGAAGAGCCGAGACACGCCTCTTCTTTCTAGAGAACAAATCAGGGCGTTCCTATTGGCTCCTAGTTACGACGCTGGGAAAATGATGCTCCCGGGCTTGAGAAAGGCCCCATGAGCATATAATCCATACCGAGTCGCCGCAGACGGAGGAGCCGTACAATGCCCTCCTTTCTTCTTCGCGCAGCCCATGCTTCCACACTTATCGCAATCCTGGTGTCTCGCCTATCGTAAAGAGCATCGTATACGTATAATTCCGATGTCTCCTCATGCCAGATCATAGTCGTCCAATGAGCTGGGTCATCAAAGTGCAGGCAGGCAACCAGATATCGCGTATGCCAAGCACTTTTTCCTCCCGCCCATAGGGCTCGATACTGTTTCCCCTCCTTCCCTCCTGAACAGTGAATTGAACCCCAACATTTTGTCGGCCAGAACACGATTGATGCGTATATATCCCTGAAAGCGCGATTAACAGGGATCTCTTGCCCCCAGGCAGCCGCCCAAGTCGAAGTTGTCAAAGTTGATCATACCCTCCTGAAGAACCCCTGTCCCGTTGCTCATACGGATATTACTCGACGGGTCCTGCAGATGACGTGTAATGGACGAAATCGCGGATATAGGTCCGGTTTTCGGTAAGGGTCCTCTGGCTAGGATGGACTCAAGGACTGCCAGGACTAGTATCCCAGTTTGATGTTTTGAAAAGTTTCCTGTTGAGCTGGGGATGGAATTGCGCGGGGAGAAGTCTGGCGAAGTCGCTCCTAGAGGGAGACTATCTGTCGGCATCGCCTCATACAAC
>NJFT01000277.1:0-49294 GCA_002221725.1 Scedosporium boydii
TGGGCGAGAACAGAAGAACACAGAATTGACCGCCCATGAAAACCGCATTTTAGCAGGTTTTCACCAAGCACTCTTCAAGATTGCTACGTCATCCTGGGCTACTCGGTTACGTTGCTTCTTTCCAGTTCAAAACTTGGTTAAGTAGTTCCTTGTTCCTCTGGGGATCTGGGAGATGTAGAGAGCTGGCTGGATGGCCCCTTGCTTGGTTCGTGAGAAGACTTACTCATAGTAAACAGAAGTTGTGATATGAGCTGTCTCATATTAGTTAAGATGAACTATGAAGTATCGACGACGGTAGAAGAGTAGGCCATAACCGTTGATCTAAATTCCCGCCCTCTCCTCGATCTGTCTCTTCGTCTATGGTTGCCTCTATGAGGCCAGATCGGATTGCATATTTTTAACAGGGACACTAGGGAAAGGGTGGCCATGCTGTACCCAGGCTATAAGCTTCGGCAGCTGGTGAATAAATCACATATGGAGAAGTTGTAAGAGTAACGCTAGCTTAATCTCGGAAGAGTAATGAAATTCGAATCCCTAGGGGTTTAGGCTCTCATCATGTCCTCGACATACCTAGAAATGAGAGGCTCACTCGGATTAAGCCCAGAAAAAAAAAAGGATCCCTCTAATGATATGCTCATCCAAATCATATTCCCCCCGCCCAAATTCTGCAGCTCGAGTATACCTCTAGCTGCGGCACCGTCTTTTCAGAATACAGGGCCAGTTGTCGAGTCACTCTTTCTCTACTGGTGATCTACGAAGGAGAGCTTTATCACAGGTGAATCCCAACAACCCATATAATGTCAACGTCAGCTGATACGTGTATAGGAAATAGGCGGTGGTGAAAGCAGTTGTGGGAGTTTCTCCCTCTCGAGTCCGCGCCCAAGGGCTCTCAAGATAGGTAAGGACTTCAGGCATAGGAACTTCTAGTTGACGGGCCCCGCTGACAGATTTGTCTTGAAAGTACACAATGGGTTTCTTTCTATTGGAGATGGCTCGAGAAACTCGGTTCAAATTGAGGAGGTTGCGAGACAGTTTCTAGCCAGAGTACATCGGACTGGGTAGGTACCCAACGCTTACCGTTCATCGTGTCAACAGAGAGGAAAGGGGGCAAGCCAACTAAGTATCCTCCAGTCCAGCTCCTCCCGGACCATTCTTCAGAAATGCCAACGCGGTTCACTGGGCGCTCAGCATGCTCACCCAAGAAGCAGCATTCGCAAATAAGGATCCCGACACGCTCTCGACCTCAGAGCGTCTATTGAGAGCAAGATCTCTTGGATGAACATCACACAAAGGTAACTCTCTGCTTCCTTTGTGTTTACGTCTATTCTATTCGAATTCGTTGATAGTGGGGGGGTCTAGCCGTCTCGTCATCGAACGTCGAGAATGGAGTGGAGGGTCCGCCTGTACTGAGGCCAACGACTCGCTTCTAGTCGGATTTGGAATATTGAGTGAGCGTGCGCCCTTATAATGCCTAGAGAGAAGCACCAAGAGGCCCCTGAAAGAGAATGTGAGCAGAGAGCCTGTAGAGCTATCTCACGGGAAAGAGGTGTGTTGTTTCCGATCTCCCCACTCCAACAGCGTGTGGATGGAAGATGCAAGATGGTCATGGACGATGGTCATGATTGCCAAGGATCCAGCGTCTTACAGAAACCCCTCCCCTTCCCCAAATAGCCTATAGAAACCAAGAACTGATGTTTCTAATTATTGAGAATGTGTTTTTATCTGCATCAAATGGTTATGCCGATAACCACTGCACCCAGGTTCCCCGAGTAGGCATTCAGCCCCCCGCATAACTGGGAGAGTGATTCTCATTCAGAGATACACGCAACTCCGCGATGGAACTTGAAGGCCCTCCTTTCGGCTCCTAGGTGATAGGATACAGCCAGTCGATGTTGCCAAGTGTGACATAGCAGAGAGGTCGTCCAGAGACCTTGGCAGAAAATGAGGCAACAAAGAGATCAACTCCTAAGTGTTGTATCGAACATCTACTTCGTACAGCCATGGATGTCCCACTCGCCCATCTTTTCGTGTGAATTGCCGCCTCTTTCTGAGTTGGGCTCTGAACAGTCACAATCTCGACATGCTCCCCTTTCTCCGAAAGCGTATGTTTAGAGTTAGGACCGAGACGCTGAAAAAGACTCTTCAAAAACGGGAGAACATATCCCTGGGACGACACTGAACTAGCTCACTGAGGTAACTATTTCAAACTTGAGGCAACGGGGTAGTTGAAAGGCATCCCGTTGTGAGGACCTCCAGCCAGATGGATGCCTGAGAGTCCAGAGACCGTGAGACCATCATAATAACTCTCCAAGTACGGGACAGACTTCAAAATTCTTGATAACTCCTCAAACGAGGGCTGTGCTCTGTATCATTTCCTGTAGGGCCAATGGGTAATTCTACTCATACTGCTATTTCGGGAGAAAAGAATGACGTGAGTGAAGCAAGGCGAGATAGAGAGGGGTAGGCGAATGCCATGAGAAGCTGCACGAGGAGAAGGATTGGCCACTGCCAACTTCCTACGAAGGGGTTGCCCAGGAAGCTTCTGTGTACCCGCACTGGTGTCGGGATCCGGGTTAGAGTGAAGACGCAATTTTCCGTCTAGCTCTAAGATGTACTGCATACCATTGTTATACCCGATTTATTTCCGTGCACTACATCTGCAGTACTTCCTCCTCCATGAGAAGAGAGATTGAGAGGTTGAGCGTGGATCAGACCAGTGCTCTTAATTGACGTTACGCCGGGTTTGAACTAGTGTAGGCATAAGAGGAGTAGACCTAGGGGGTTTGCCCCTCGGGTTTCCTGGAACCTTAAGCAGGCCCTGGCACCCTCGCTGCGCAGTTTACCAACGCATTGCCGAAGCGTTCATTGATGGGAACCTTGTTAGAGTTGGTATTATTGGCAACTTAGAGATGGGGAGTGATATGTAACTGGGAGCTCGTACTAGATTAGTACTCGGAAGTACCGATCCGGGTGTCGAATACATCCAAGTCCCCTGAAAGGGTTGCGAGGAGAGTTACGAAGGTGCGGGCTGGGTTAAGGACCTTGAACTCTCTCCCTGGCACTTTATCGGGGGTTAGAAAGCGGTTTATTTTCGACGACTGATATTCAAACATACTGATCGGTCGATAACTAGATCCCAGGATGCCAGTCATAAAGATGTTCAACCCAGCCTTGAGTGGTCTTAGGCTCTACGCATCAGCGGTGTCTGTTTAGTCTTTTCGCGATTCAAAGTGAAGGCTATCCTGTCTCAGCTTTGTATTAACTCTCCGCTCCCCGCCCTCCGCTCTCCACCGCCGTAGACCGTTCAATGGACCTCCGACATTTTCCACCCTCCTCTTGATCCCGAGTGTTGAGTCTTGGCCCTCCTTGCTCATTTCCAGGTCACTCACTTCTCACCACGTTGAGTGTCTTCAAACATACCATGTGTACAAGTACCCCAGTACAGTCACGAGCCATGTTAGTTCTAGCTTTAGGTAATTCCCATTACGAACCAAGATACTTCATGACCAGGTAGGTCCGATGTACTCCTCTTTTCCCTGACAGTGGCAATGGGAGGTGTTCATTTTTAGCTTTCGGCGCGGGACTTCTCGATGATCTGCACCCACCCTTGAACTGACGTCGTCGACGCTCAGATACATGTTTCCCGTTCGGTTGCCCCTGCCCCTCACCCCACTTCCCAAAGAAAATTGCTTGGAATTCGGTTTTGATACTTGGACATGGGACAAATGGACTTTACCCCTCCATGAGGAGCTTCCCCGCCCCACCTACCCACATTTCACCTTCCCACCAAGACCTCGACCTCAAGTTCCTGTGTATGAGCTGTACCTTCCTCTGTACCTTGGCTCCCAGCAACGTGGATACGATTTTCCTCAGCTCTTCTTCCCCAAGCTGGACATTTAATACCTTCCTTCTCTCCTCCTACCCCCTCCCAGAAAAAACCATCGATCTCTCGCATACTCAACTTCCTTCATCGTCGATCTTTCAACCCAACCGTCCAAGCTCCCACTTTCAATCAAGAGTTTACCTTCTTAGAATAATCACAATGGGTGTTACCAAGACCGTTATTGTCGAGGGCTCTGGTGCCATCCCCAGGCCCGGCCAAACCGTTACTATTGAGTACACCGGCTGGTTGAAGGGCCCCAATGGCGAGAAGGGCGCCAAGTAAGTTGCAAACAACATTGAAGTCTCCCCTAGTCCTCACATTACAAGGAGCTAGTTGCTATCTTGAGGGCAATCAACAAGGACCTCGGAAGAAAGAAGGTTACTGACAGATTGATTAAAGGTTCGACAGCTCTGTTGGCCGAGGCCCCTTCGTCACCCGTATTGGTGTTGGCCAGGTCATTAAGGGTATGTAGACCTGGAACAGCACAAACAAACTACGAACAACTTCTCTCCTCTTAGGCTTTGGGCCCAATATTTAACCCTCTCTGTCCACGAAAATTGAAGGATATGGACGATGGTTTACTGACAGAATCTGGAATAACAGGATGGGAGGAAGGTGTCACCCAGATGAAGGTTGGAGAGAAGGCCCTCCTTGATATCACCAGGTAAGAATCACCTTACCTAGACTGGAATTTTTCCCCTTTATTCAGTGTTTCCTTTTGTCCCTGGGTTTTTCCTTGTATCTGCTCTATTTCTTGAAATTTTAGATCATCTTGCTAACATATAATATCTACAGCGATTTTGCCTATGGTGAACGGTATGTCGGTCCCGAATTCTGAGCCCAATGGTAGATGCAGGTCAAGTTCTATGCCATTGTCCAATGGTAGTAGAGTCTTACAACTGAAGCTACTTTTCCCTTCCAATCCTATTGATGACGAAGGCAAAGCTATGCCTGTTCCATTGTAACTAACCTTCTTCACTTGGTGGAAATAGTGGGTTTACTGGCCACATCCCCCCCAATGCTGACCTTCTATTGTGAGTTTCTCCTCCCCGAGTCTGCTTTACCTTTCGAGCGCATACTGACCCGATCTTATTTCAATAGCGAGGTTGAGCTCAAGAATGTCGCTTAAGTCGTTTAGTCGAATCCAGTCATTACTTTTTCTTGAAATGGGGTTAGCCTATATGAAAGAGGCGAACGGAATGATATATTGACGGGCGTTTTCGCGCTTCGGCGATACATCTGCTTTGCGATGTTTATCTCTATCCTGAGACCTGGCCATAGTCGTCTAAATACAGACAAATGCCCAAGGGGAGGCGAGATTCTGCCACGATATCAAGCTGTTTGCTCCGTATGATACAATTGTCTGAAAAGCAACGTGATGGTCGCTTTGAAAGGGAGAACTACGAGGTGACTATTCCATTTTCCATATTCACACAAGAGTCCATGGCTGTGATTCTGAACACTTCAGCTGGTGCGAGGCAAACCCAGAATTCGGATGCCGAATTGAACCGAGCCAGACTACCGCCAAGCGTGGGATGTCTAAAGAAGAGGAGAGCAGTCTTGTCATTTATGATATACCCGGAGCCTGATGTGGGGGGTATACGGCCTTCCAACCTCTTGCTACTGTCAAAGGAGCACAGAGTGTCTTAGCTCAGGGTAACTGCTCGGGTACAAAGGATGAATCCAGGGACAGTTAAATACTATTAGGATGGTCTATTATTAACAAATCTCCTGTCGACCACGTAGCAACCTGCAAGGAATGGCGACATGTACAAAATTCCGGCGTTCCGCAGAGAGGGGTCTTGTCGAGACGCGCCACTGGCTCGAACGAGATGCCGTAGGAAGGGCGGTATGTCACTTGGCGAGGACTTGGCTTCCCTTTCGGTAAGTTAAGGTATGGCGCATAAACTAGCTATGCGGAATGACGAGAGGGATAAGACGAGTCGGGGCGACTCTGAGAAGGAGGAGGGCTGAATGCATGTATTTAACCTCTAGTGTATCTGTCGATTTCTCCTCTTGGGAGGGGTAGAGAGGTAAGGTGGGGGAACCGAGCTGGGAAATGGAATGGATCAATGATGTTACAGGGGGACTGGCTTGCTAGGAGGCTCGCTCCCCAGTCGGTTTATTTCTTGCCTGTTTCTTGTTGCCATTAATACTTGTACTCATACCTGGGAGTGGAAGACTCGGGAGAGTCGAGTTTGTCTGTGGCTTGCTGCAAGTGAGACTCGTCCTCTTTGGGTCACTCCTTGAGTCTTGTTTGCTTGGTTACTTCGCAAGTGCCTGGATGGTGTTACATATGTTGTGACACTGTGACAGTGATTGGAGTTGAGCGGGGAATCTGATAAATGTAGTCCAATCCAATGTTCGAAGTCCGTGAGAAAGGGAAGGACCTGATCATCCTCAAACGCGTAGTCCGCTATGATTGTATTATTCCTCGGTAGTCGGGGAGTCGGGGGAGAGCGTGATTTGAGTTACGAAGTTTTAATTAAGAGTACGCTGTTGCTAAGAGGATCAATCCACATCATTTCTCAGACCACAGCTGTCTGTACGAAGTACCTGGAGCTGGTTGGTCGGCTTGTCTGGTGTATTTAGTTGTCCTTGAACTGGTTGTCTTGCGGAGTGAAGTGCTCAGAGCAGCTTCTTAGTATCAAGGAGCATTGGTGTCTAAAGCCGCAGCTGCCCGAAGGCAAATTCGAAGCCTCCCTGGCTTATGAGAAGTGTTTAATAAGGCAGGGAATAAATCAGCGCGAGTCAAGTTCAATGCCGTTGCGGTGGTCAAGTCAGCCTCTGGCACTTATTTGACTTGAGCTTTTGCCACAGCACAGACAACTCAAGAAAAGTGGCTGGTGATACAACTGGAATGTGCTGATTTTCTGTGGCTTGAATGTCTAAGGATGCGCGGAATCCGGCAGATCTTCGGGGAAGCGTAGCTCGGTGTGGATTCACCTTGAAGCGGATTGTTGTTATTACTGGCCGCAGCTGGACTTGACAAGTGTTAGCTGGGTCTGGCTAGGCCTTGCAGGGCATCGTTGATCAAAGCTGTCCTTGCCACAGCTGCCTTGGATAAGCTGCGAATTACAAATCCTCGTCGATTGCAATTGTAAGAACGTATTAAGCTTTCGATGGAATGCCCCAAGCTGTATAACTAGCTGGGAATCCTTGTGCGGCTGCTCTTTGTTGGAAACCTTTTCTTGAAAATCCACCCCAAAACATAAAAGGTCCAGTCCTAAAACCGACTGGCTCCGAAATCCCTTCAGACAAGCATTAACAAGCTCTGCATTGATTTGGTGGGGTCGTCTGCGTTTCGTCCTTTGTCGCTTCCTGCCTACAAATACCAGACTCGACTCAGATCCAGCTCATCTATTCTCCCGCATACACATAACCTTGTATTATTTCCCCATTTCCCATCGTCGTCAAGCTGGGGAAACGAAAGTTGTCAGACGGGGAGCTTCAACCATCCCAAAAACGAATCGATTTGGTACGTCATTCGCCGCCCTGTTCTGGGCCAGGCCTTCCCCGCCTAATATAGCCCAGCCATTCCGAGGCCAAGCTTAGCTCCAAGGCAGTCGCCTGTTCTGCCTTTTTTTTGCCCCGCACTACCTCACATCTCTCGGCCATTTGTGCTTGCTCCTGGACTTTCTCGTCATTCCCCCACCTTCACCTGAGCAACGCCCTTCTCCAACATCCTTAGAGGCGGCGACGAGCACAAAGAAGAGAAAAAAAATTCAGAGAAAAGAAATCAGGAACAAAACTAACAGAAACTCCACGCGGTATAGAACTTCGCCATCATGTCGGAAGCAGATTCCGCCACGCAGATGCAGGTCGACGACTCGGCGACGACGGCGAGCGACATCGATGAGTCGCTCTACAGCCGACAGCTCTACGTGCTTGGCCACGAGGCCATGAAGCGTATGGGCGCCTCTAACGTCCTACTCGTCGGTCTCAAGGGTCTCGGTGTCGAGATCGCCAAGAACGTTGCTCTTGCTGGTGTCAAGAGCCTCGCTCTTTATGATCCTGCGCCTGTTGAAATCGCCGATCTTTCCTCACAGTTCTTCCTCCGGGCCGACGAGGTTGGGAGGCCACGCGATGAGGTCACCACTCCTCGAGTCGCCGAACTCAACGTCTACACTCCTGTATCCATACACAAGTCCGATAGGTATGTCTCCTCCCAAGACCCCGCTATCTTCTGATTTGTTGCCCCCCCCCCTCACTATAAGAGAACTGAACACTAACGTCAAGTCCTATTATAACTAGCCTTGTTTCCGACCTGTCACAGCTTGATAAGTATCAAGTCGTCGTCCTCACAAACACGGCGCTTGAAGACCAGATCACTATCGGTGAATACTGCCATAAGAAGGGCATCTACTTCATCAGTGCCGAGACCTATGGTCTTTTCGCATCCATCTTTTGCGATTTTGGAGAGAAGTTCACCGTCGGCGATGCTACTGGTGAATCCCCCCACTCCGGCGTCGTCGTTAACATCGATGAGACCGGCTTGGTGTCCGCTCTTGACGAGACCCGACATGGCCTCGAAGACGGCGACTATGTCACCTTTACAGAGATCGAGGGCATGCCCGACTTGAATAACTGTGCCCCCCGGAAGGTCACCGTCCGAGGTCCATACAACTTCTCTATTGGCGATGTGTCTGGCCTTGGAGAGTACGAGAAGGGCGGCCTCTGGCAACAGGTCAAGATGCCCAAGATTGTCGGCTTCAAGAGCATCGCCGAGGCTCAGAAGGACCCTGAATTCGTCATCTCGGACTTTGCCAAGTTTGATCGCCCTCATCAGCTCCACATCGCCTTCCAGGCGCTCCACAAGTTCCGAAAGGTCAACCAGCGCCTGCCTCGACCTTTGGATGACCAGGATGCGGCCGAGTTCGTCAAGCTTGCCCAGGAGGGCTTCAAGGACGCTGGATTCGAGGGTGACATTAATGAAGACCTCCTGAAGGAGCTAAGTTACCAGGCTACCGGTGACCTCAACCCCATGGCGGCCTTCATTGGCGGTATCACTGCGCAGGAGATTCTCAAGGCCGTCTCCGGAAAGTTCCATCCCCTCAAGCAGTGGTTCTACTTCGACTCCCTCGAGTCTCTGCCAACCGGCGTCGAGCGCACGGCTGAGAACTGCAAGCCTATCGGCTCGCGGTACGATGGCCAGATTGCCGTTTTTGGTAAGGATTTCCAGGACAAGATCGCGAACACCAAAGAGTTCCTCGTCGGTGCCGGCGCTATTGGTTGCGAGATGCTGAAGAACTGGGCTATGATTGGTTTGGGAACTGGACCGAAGGGTGGCGTCGTTATTACCGATATGGACTCGATCGAGCGCAGCAATCTTAACCGCCAGTTCCTCTTCCGCGCGCACAACGTCGGCCAGATGAAGAGTGACTCTGCCGCTCAGGCTGTCCAGGTCATGAATCCCGACCTCGAAGGCCACATCAAGTCCCGAAAGGATCCCGTCGGAAAGGACACTGAGCATATCTTTAATGAGCAGTTCTGGAAGGAACTTGATGGTGTGACCAATGCCTTGGATAATGTTGCATCCCGACAATATGTGGATCAACGCTGTGTTTTCTTCCACAAGCCCCTTCTCGAGAGCGGTACGCTAGGAACAAAGGGCAATACCCAGGTTGTGATTCCCCTCGTCACCGAGTCTTACTCTTCGTCTCACGATCCGCCCGAGAAGGAATTCCCTATGTGCCTGGTCCGAAGCTTCCCATACCGCATTGAGCATACCATCGCCTGGGCGAAGGAGCACATCTTTGAGCCCAACTTTGTCCAGGGCCCTCTGACTGTCAACAACTACCTTACTCAGCCCAACTTTATCCAAAACTCCCTTAAGCAAGGTGGAAACCAGCTTCATGTGTTGAGGACCGTCCGGGACAACCTCACGACAGATAGGCCTCGGACATTTGAGGACTGCATCGCGTGGGCGAGGTTGCTGTTCGAAAAGCTGTTCGTCAATGACATTCAACAGCTCCTCTATAACTTCCCTAAGGACGCTACCACCTCTGGCGGAACTCCCTTCTGGTCCGCGCCCAAGCGTGCTCCCGATCCGCTCAAGTTCGACCCTTCTAACCCCACGCACTCCGGCTTCATCGAGGCCGCGGCGAATCTCCACGCCTTCAACTATAACATCAAGTCTCCCGGCAACAACAAGGACCTTTACGTTCGGGAGCTGGATAATGTTATCGTTCCCGACTTCGTCCCGGATGCTAACGTCAAGATCCAGGCGAACGACAGCGAACCTGTAAGTCACAGTCTTGCGTTTCTCTCTTATTACTAGCTGTCTTTGTATACTAACGAGCTTGTAACTTAGGACCCGAGCGCCGAGAGCGGTTTTGATGACGAGGGTGAAATACAAAAGATCATCTCTGCTATCCCGGCCGCGAGCGAGCTCTCTGGCTTCCAGCTGGTCCCTGTCGAGTTCGAGAAGGACGATGATACGAACTACCATATCGATTTCATCACTGCCTGCAGTAACCTCCGCGCCGAGAACTACAAGATCGAGCAGGCGGACCGGCACAAGACCAAGTTCATCGCCGGAAAGATTATCCCCGCCATCGCCACGACCACCGCGTTGGTGACCGGTCTCGTCGTCCTCGAGCTTTACAAGATCATCGACGGCAGGACGAAGCTTGAGGACTACCGAAACGGCTTCATCAACCTCGCGCTGCCCTTCTTCGGCTTCAGCGAGCCGATCCAGAGCGGCAAGGTCGTGTACAAGGGACCCGATGGTGAGGTCACCCTCGACAAGATTTGGGACCGATTCGAGCTCTCGGACGTGACGCTCCAGGAGCTCATCGATCACTTTGACAAGAAGGGCCTCACTATTACCATGCTTAGCTCGGGAGTGAGCCTCCTCTACGCGGCGTTCATGCCGCAGGCCAAGATCAAGGATAAGCTGCCGATGAAGCTCAGCCAGCTGGTCGAGACAGTTTCGAAGAAGAAGATCCCCGACCATCAAAAGGAGGTCATCTTCGAGGTTGTCGTCGACGATATGGACGGCAATGATGTTGAGGTTCCTTATGTCAAGGTGACACTTGACAAGTGAAAAGAAAGGGGAGGCAGGGGTATATGCATCAAGGCTCTTTCGTGTTGTTAAAAGGGTGAAAAGCCGGGGAGAGCGAGAGAGGGGGGCCCAGTGTATGTATTTTTCATTCCCGGGTATTGGGATTTTCCTTCAAAATTCTTTTTTTGTCTTCCCTTTTCTTTTTCTCAGTTAGGAAGTACATGGTAGCGGGGGAGTATCAATCGTCTGCTGGGATGAAATAGAGGTTTTTCTTGATTTGGGTTTCTTCTCTCTCTTCTTTTTCTCCTCGTTCAAGAGGGCATAAAGAGCGTAGATCATTATTTTGAAGAGTAAAGATTATCTCCTCTCTGTACAATCACTCTAGATTCTGGGATGGCTTCAAGTCAGATCAGAACATGTGAAGATCTATGTCTCATCTGACCCTGTGAAGGGGGTCAGTTATTCACTTTGGATCCCTTGATTCAGCAAGTAAAACTTCATAATGATACAACAACTTCCCCAAGAACTCCAGTCCTAACTATGTAAAACCTCATACTCATCAAAATCAACTGAAACACCAGAAGACATCAGTCTATCTGCCGCAATACCATAAAACGCCAGGTTTACCCTTCCCTTCCAGCAAAGACTAAGAAACAAGAAATTCCACATCGCAACCCGCATCTACGGAGCCATCATCCTCGCCTTCACAATGCCCAATTCACTACTCTTCGCCCACAGTCCAGAAGGCATCTGCCGATAACAAACCAACCGCCCATCATCACCCACGCTCCCCAAGACCAAGCCGTCATCATCAAAGCCGACGCGCCAAACAGGTGTCCGATGCGAATCCAGCCTCGACAGCTCGCGAATGGCGTGCGTCACGTCCGGAGCCTGCTGGTCCCGATCCGCATGGTGCTGGTGGTGGTGATGCGGCGAAGGGGTATGAGACTGGGAGTGCACGCGGTCCAGCGTAGCGGTATTGGATGGTTTCGCGAGGCTGGCGCTTAGGCCGGAGGCGGAGACGGGTTTCGCGTCTCTGTGGAGAGCGGAAGGGGTAGAAGAGCCGTTTGTGTGTTGTCCGGGCCCGTGGTGGGAAGAGGAGGAGGAGGAAGAAGGGACGAGGTCTGAGACGGCCCAGGATTTGCCGTCGGTGGGGGAGTATGGGGTATCTATGCGGAAGACGCGGACGAAGCCGTCCTGGCATGCCGTGGCGATCATGTCGTAGCCGCGGATATTCCCGGGCGCCCAAGCGACGTCCCTCACGAGGCCGCGGTGCGGCTCCGCGATCTCGACAGCGAGGTAGAATTCCTTCTTAGCGTGCTGCACGCCGTAAGCCGAAGTAGCGACGACGTCGCGACTACGGTAGACTTTAACAGAGTTCATAGCGGCCACGACGAGCGCAACGCTATCAGCTGCAACCCCCGCACGCACAGCATTATAACACACCTCAGGATTCGAATCAAAGCGCACGCGAAAGGAAATCTCCTCGCCGCGCGGTGGGCGGTCGCACACGGACAGCTCGTCAACGGCGACGCACTCGGCAATGGTCTCGGGCTCGTCGGACTCGTAGACCGAGAGGCGACCCTGGGCGTCGAGGAGGGCGAGGTACGTGTGGTGCGTCGGCTCGAGATGTTTCATGGAGAAGGAGCGGTAGGGGGAACCTTTGGAGGAGCGGGTGTCGAAGGCGGCTTTGGAGCGGGTTGGGGAGGCGAAGCGGCGGCCGGGGGGCGCGGAGGGGTCTTCGGCCCAGAGCTTGAAGCGGCCGCCTATGCCGAGGGAGGCGATGAGGTTTGGGTAGATAGTGGCCGGGAGCCATTGGAGCTGTTGTGGGGAGAGAGAGTCAAGAGGTTAGAAGGTCATGCGCTGGAGAGAGTACAAGGAGGCGGTTTGGAGGTTGTATCGGTTACCTCTAGTATTTCGCCGCCGTGGGCATTCCACGTATCGCAGTTCCTCCACATGCCATCCTTGTGCCGGTTGAAGACTCGGATCTTGCCATCTACCGAGCCGGTGGCGCAGCGGTCTCCGTAGGTGTTGAAGGCGACGGCCTGGACGAGGTCTTTGTGGCCGTGTTGGAGGTTGAGGTCGAACGATACGCGCTCGTCGGCTGCGGGTGGGGCATCGGGTGCTAATAACGGCGGCATTATCTTTTTTCTGTGCTCAATCCGGCGAAGGGCTGTAGGAAGCGACGAAAAAGAAAAGGGAGCAAGATAAGCGAGACGCACTCGGCGTCGAAAATCGGAAGCCTATACAAATGCACGAGGGAGCTCGAAGCTCCTTTGAATGGCGGGGCCAGGAAAGAGCTCAAGTGGCCTGATTGGTAAACGACAAGCTCTGTTCTTTGAGAAGCTCGGATCTCGGTACCGACCGAAACAATGAGACTGAACAAGAAGGTGACTGCTCGAGGAGTTATTCTGGTGCCTTAAACTTGAATGCTAGGAATCTACCTTTGTCGAGTGGTTTAATTGATCAATTGAGGTCGACGATGTTAAGATGCTTGGCAAATGGAAGGCGCGGCTAAACCACTTGCAGCAGTGCAGCCCTTCAAAGGTACTTCGTAACTTGTAGCTCCGATGATTTCCCCGCCGCTAGGCTCAGCGACGCTACGATTCGACTGTGCCTGTGCCACCACATCACATCGCCAGCTGCAGTCCACGCAGTGATACAGCATCTCGTGCCGACTCAAGCGTCAAGTGCACATTCTTGCTGCCTGCGTTATCGCAAGCGCCGTCGTCTCAAGATACGATCTTCTCCTTTCGAACAAGCCAACTCCTTTCGATAATATCTGGAGACATCTCCGGCGCATCCTCGACCTGCGGTAAATTAACGGCTCTGCTGCCTCCCCGTGCGCAAGAGCTTCGTTGCCACCGAGCTCTGTCCCTCGTCGTCGTCATCGTATCATACCCCTGCCTACTGCACCGCGAACCAAGAAGAGCCAAATGAATCGTAGTTGGCGTTTTTAGCTAGATCTGCATTTTATTCGGCGGCCGATCGAAACAAAAGGGAAAAAAAAGATGGACTATAGCTCTATGCAAGACGAGGGGGCCTCTCCCTGGGGCTCCCCTGGCCACTCACCTCGCCACATCCGCTCCACCGGATTCGGTTCCCTCGACGAGACGAACCAGACACCCTTCGGATACGAGTCGAACAACGAGGGTTCCAGTCCCTTGAGAAATGAGACAAGCCGTCTCGAGGACGATGATGTCTTTCGCCCTGGTATCGGCACCACCCAGGTCAGCCGTCAGGACGTCGTGGATGACCATCGTGATTTTGCTTCTTCGACTACGGCCACGGAGTCGGAAGAGGTTGCTCGCCATGAAGTTGAGGAGGGCCAGCGCCTACCCGTAACGCCACAGAAACCCCAGGACGAGACAAGGCCGGTGGAGGTAGGACAACAGGGTCCCGAGCCTCAGCAGCGGCCTAGGAAGCCGAGTGCTCCTCAGCCTAGGTTACAAGCGAAGATAACTGGCCTTGAACGAGTTGGGAAGAAGGATCCTTTATTGAGGTTTGACGTTCATGTGAGTGCTGCCTCCTCCTTTGAAACTTTTCTTCCCCCTTCGTCTTTTCATCCCTTGAACAGTCTGGAAGCGGGGGAGAAAGGGAACACCCTCGAATCGGTTGCTAACCATCATTCCAGACCAACCTCCCCCGATTCCGCACCACGCAATATCGCGACGTCCGCCGTCTCCACTCCGAATTCGTCAAGCTCGCCGAACACCTCATATCCGCCAATCCCGAAGCCTTCGTTCCGGCCGTCCCGCCCGCCCTCACATCCGCCGGCGCCGGAACCGAGGAGGACGAAGGTCGCGTCAAGGCCCTCATGCAGCGATGGCTCAACTACGTCTGCGGCAACGAGACCCTGATGAGGGACGACGAGATGGTACTCTTTGTTGAGAGCGACTTCGGATATAGCCCCATGGTCAAGATGAAGCAGCCCGCCACCGGCGTTAGGAGGAAGATCCTGAAGCAGTTTGCTCCGCCGCCTGATGATACGCCCGAGCTGGCCGATGCGCGGCCGATAGTAAAGCTGTTCTATTTGGGGACTATGGATGCTGGCCACAAGGTCGATAAGATGGTCAAGTCTCGAAGGGGTAAGTCTAACAAGTCAACCTGTGCCTATGTCCACCCTCACCTACACACCCCCCGCTCTCCCCAATACATCTCGTGTACACCGATGATACCTTCATCTGCATGTTTGCGTTGATCCCCGTTCTTACTACCATGCATTACGCATATTCATATTTCCTTTAATTTATTTATTTGCTCTCCGCTAATTCTCCTTGCTTTTCTTACTAGGACTTGGACTTGCCGAGGCCGATTTCGGAGTCAAGCTCGGCAGCATGAACATCCAAGAACCGCACCAAGGCCTCGCCAACGCCTACCGCAAGCTCGGCAAAGTCGTCCAGGCCGTAGGCGACTACCACGCCGCACAGGCCACGGCCCAAGCCACCACCATCGGCGACCCCTTCCAGTACCACTCGCAAGACGCCTTCATCGTCAAGGAGACCCTGACGAACCGGCAGATCCTCATCCGCGAGTTCCTCCAGGCCCAGGAGACCACGCGGAGCCGCCTCAATGCCGCCGACAGGCTCAAGGCGAGCTCTACCGTACGTCGCGAAAAGGTCGACGAGGCCATCGCGGCCCTCGATGAGGCGCGCACCAATGAGACGCATCTGTATCAGAAGACTACTACCGTCACGCAGAACCTCGTCCACGAGAAGCGCAAGTGGTTCGCTCGCACCGCTGCGGACCTGCGTCTCAGCATCCGCGAGTACGTGCTTCGCGAGATCGAGGCCGAGCGCAGGACCCTCGCGCTCCTCGAGAGCGTCCGCGGAGATATCCGCTCCATCGACGCCTCGGGCGGTTTGAGCCGCTTGGGTAGGGAATCTCATCCGCCTGTGCGCAGGGCGAACCTCGCAGCTAGCCAGGGCCCCAAGGGCGATGCCTGGAGCGGCGTTCCTAGGCGAACGGACTTGAATAGGGCGCTTTCTGGGAGCATGATTGCTTCCGCTGGATTGCCCGATGAGGGTGATGTCGAGGGCGGCGCTGGGCAGGGGAGGGGGCTCGCTGGGACTGTGACGTTGCCGGGGGTTGGGGAGGAGGATGATGAGGATAGGATTGATGCGAGGAACGCGGCTAGTCGTCTTGCGACGAGTACTTTTTGAGGGTTCGAGGTGGGAGAGGGATGAGGGACGAGGATGAGAGAGAGCGGTTCTATTTTTTAACCCCTTCTGTTCATTTATTGACGCTGGATTGGAGTGTATATCCCTTAGGATGACATAGTGTTTATGGTAAAACAAGGAAAAATCCCAAATATTGTTGATTATCTGTTCTACTTCCGGAACATGTAGTCCTCGGAACAGAATTTGAGGTCATGATGGCGGCTCGCAGTCCAGGCTTCTTGGACAGACCCGAAGCAAAGGGGAGGCATTCTCCCATTGAGTACGGCCGATCCTCGACTTCAAAGTCCGCAAGACAACCTTAACTTCCTCGGTGAGTGGGACAAGTGCGTAATCCTGAAAGGAGCAGCGTACACAACGGTCCCTTCCCCCCAAAGCCAGCCATCTGCAAAGGGAAGGCTAGGGAGTGAGTGAGTCTTCTTCTTGTCCAATACGGAGGCGTCATTACTATGAGAAAAGAAATCCAAAAAAAAAAAAAAAAAAAAAAAAAAAAAAAAAAAAAAAAAAAAAAAAAAAAAAGGAGAAGGAATCAAAGAGGAGAGAGGGCATTCACCTTCCGCCTAAACGATGACGTTTCTCTTCTCACATTCCGAAAGCTCCCGGACCTACATGACCGAGGACATCTCTTGCAGACATCCTCGGTAAGCCCCCTTGCTTCCGGGTCCAGGGAACGAAGAAAAATGTTCATGTAAGTAGATCGTCTTCGCTTTTCATTCTCTTTCCCGCCATCGGACGATCCTATGATCCTTCCAAGAAATTTGTCTTACCGACCGACGACTCCGCCCGAACTCGGGATCAACTAGGGAATCCTTCCTCAACGTCTAGAAGACAAGCCCCCCTCCTGCGAGAGAAAAAGTAAGGCCGAAAGGGCATTTTACCTTCTCCAGTCCGAGTGCCACTTCAGCGAGAGAGCCCCGAAGGATCCCGCGTATAAAGCGAATGAGCGGATACTCAGACGAAGAAGTACATCACACCTTCCTAAGGTCGAGATGATCAAAAAAAAAAAAAAAAAGGAGAACCTGCAGAACCAGGGAGGGTGTGAGAAATGCAGTCCGAGACCCACGCATAATCCTACACTCCTCTAGCACCAACCTAGCACTGCACCTTGTTCCTCTTTCGCAACCGGACGGTCGTACCTTTGCAAGGTTCCATTTCGGCTCCAATTTTTTTTCTCTTTCTCTTCGCGAGAAGAAGAATGGAAAAAGAAGGATGCAGAGAATCTGTAGCTTTTTGGAATTCCTTGGCTTATCGGCCCAGAGGATATATCCCCGGTCAGGGGGCACAGCTTGTCCCATCTAGCGGTGAAGAAGCGGGCGCCGGCGGAGCGACGCGCACTGATGAAATCTGCCCGTTGATCCGCGAATGTCAACCTCGACGTCACTCAAAAAAAAAAAAAAAAAGCTTGGGTGAGGAGATGGGAAAATCCATCAACTAAAACCCACCCGAAAGCAATATTCCCGCCCCGATAATGGAACATGCAGATAAATGCTTGCCGGACCGGCTTGGCCATACATGCACTTCGTACTTGAACATCATGCAGGTCAGGCTTCCTGACGTTTTTATACTGCGTCAATGAGTACATACGCGCTCCGCGTCCAGTTTTCTCGCTTCGCGAAAAAGGAAACCACCATTCAGCAGGAAGCTCTCCCCCAGGATACACGTCATTGCGGCCGATCCGACGGCATCGGAAAGGCGTGGTAGCATTGGCAACTTGAAACACAGAGTCCTCTCACCGACTGTGAGCTGTCACTTGCGCCATCCACTTGGTCTTTTCGTCACCTCGTCTCTGGAATCCAACGGTCTTCTTCTGCATGCGGGTATGCTGCATATCTTGGAATAATGAAGGATGGAGCTACCTGGCAGGTGTACGATGTACGCAAAGTAGCTCCTAGGTTCCAGCCAATGCTATCTATAGACATTAGATACTTTCAGATAACAGCCAGATGAATGATTGGGTCCGAATCGAGTCTCATTGTGCAGCCTGTTGCAACGGAGAGAGTGGTCTCATCCTTCTCACCCCACCAAAGCGTCGGTGTAGGCCCCCCCAGAGGCTCCTTGGGATGTGGTTGAGCCGTCCTAGATGCAACTAAGCAACCTGTGCGTCCCCGAAAGGGAACCTTGACGGTTGACAGCAGGATGAAAGTGGTAGGCTAAGCGGCACGCAAGGCCCCCGAGACTCTGCGAGCCGTCTGGATAATCCTCATTCGCTTGTGTAGCCCGTTCCACCGAGATAACCAGAATAGTTCCCGCCCATCTGCCGGTTGCAGCTTCAGATGTAGCGAAGTGTTTCCCGGACCAGAAGTGGCCAAACCCGGCCGTCTCGCCCCCATCCCTTCCGGCATATCCCCAATCCAAATTGGCCCGGCCACCTCTACTGTTATTGTGGGGGTGATTCCCGCCGTGATCCTACCGCAGCCTTTCATGTGGCTACGTTTTCCAGCGAGTTGCGCTCGCGTATCATGGACTTCGATGATAGCGGCCCGATCTCGCGTAGGGCAGCGTAGGGCAATGCCTGTAAGGCGTGCGGCGAGGTTCGAAGGACGGTAAGACAATATAAGCTGCATGTGTAGCCCGGAACCCTAACTCCCTAGCGTGTCACATGTAAGGGACATCGGAATATCGGGGAAAGTGAGAGCATCAAGTTGAGTGGACCAGGTCGATCTGTAATCTCTGCAATCTCTCGCTAAAACAGAAGACCTTGATGTACCCAGATATTTGAGACGCATGGGGTAGTAGCTGGCGTCTTCATCAAAAGCGGTATTGCGTGGATGTAAGTCCGGTCGAGGGCCTCTAGGCCGGGGAGCTTTCTAACAAAGTTGGTGGCGTTAGTATGGAGTATTTGGAGACTAAGGCTTTCAATGTTGGTCCTAACTTAGAACAGCGACGTTGGTAGGTAGAGTGGTGGTCATGGCCGAAACGAAGCCCGTAATACGCCGTCTTCTAGGCCGCCACACCCACCCGTCAAATGGCACCCTCCTCCACTGCCAGGATGGGATTCAATAAGACGGTAATGCTGTGAAACCACCCTTCGGGTCTGTTCTTGGAGTAGGATCCTTAGTGTTGACTCTTAAGACTGTATCTGGAATACAAGGGTCCTGACTGTAATCTAATGGGCCTTCGATCTAGCCATGATTCACGGCCCTCGTACTCGCATATCGCTCCTCCACGTTATCCCTTGTAGGCTCAGGTGTACGTAAGGCTCTTGCTTGGCCGAGGCGGAAGTCTTTCAATAGATTGATAAGTTCCCGGCTTCCAGAATAAGAGCAGCGTCACATCTTCCACCAACATAGTCTCTTTCACCTAGCCCCTGTACTAGTAGCCGCAGCTTCATCGTTTGACGAGCATCTCGCAATCAGTTCTCTTTTGAATCGCTTCGCCGCTGGCAACTCGCAACTCGCCACATGCCACATGCCACATTAAGGGCAGGCTTCGGGATCTGCTCGAGATGGTGTCTTGTGACTAGCTCACCCAGGGGTTTAAGCACACAGGGTATGATTACCCCATCTATACTCCAACATTTACCCCGATGGCGACTGGATACTCCTGACACGGGACCTTCTGAGATAACGAAAGACAAAGGGGGCAGGCAGGCAGGTCCAGGAGGTGTCAATGTGTTCATGGCGGCTGGAAAATTTGTCCTCGCGGGTGAGCCAGCCCACTCGTCATTTTTCGCGTCGGTAGTTGGACCATTGATCCGAAATGATTCGCGACTTCTCGAAGAGAGCTGATCCGTGTACTTCTTTCTAAATTGACCCTACTAGGCGTGTCTGTAGTGGTTCGCGATTCTGAAAACTGCCGTTTCTCAACTTTGGACGAGAGAAGTACCATTGGCAGATCTGCAACAGGACAAGCGTGCCGTGCCCACAAGGGTTCTGACATAATTAGTATATCCGGAATGCTGTGCTCATCCAATTGCCCCCTGAGACAGAGATAAACACGTTGATGGGAATCACGAGCTTGTTGGCTGGTTGGTTCTCGCCGGTAATAATCTCCACGGCGAGGAGCCTTGACCTGACCGTTGGATCCGATTAGGCGAATCAATAAGGCCTGTGCCAATTCATGTGCGGAACCAACAATGAATTTTTTTTTCTCTCTGATATCACAAGTTGGATTATTTTGTTTTCGCCCGGCTCCTTAGCCTCCCGTTACGAAACGGCAGAATAGCAGAAGCTGGTCACGGAGGCGGGCGACTTTCGTGCTGTCCCTCCAGATCGAAACCGGCAAGAATTTGACAAACAGCACTTTGCAATCCCCCCACGTTGGCTCTTTGTTTTGCAGAGTCAACCCCGAGCGGCCCAGCTTCTCACACAGGTTGGTGCTTGACAGATCCCGAGCGGACAAGGGCCGAGTGTCTCCGCGACCGCGAACGAACTGCATGCATCCTGCAGTTTATTAATGCGCCTGTGGGAGCAAGAGATACTGGTCGCTTCACCATATAATCATCGTTCGCTCTCCTCGTGCTCACTGTTGAAAACCCCGGTGGATGCTTGCTCTGGACTCGCACTTGCGCATGAGTTTGGTACGGACCCAGACGCATCCGGATGCTGGATGTGCTTTGGGCGGCTCGACCCCCAATTGGAGTAAGAAATAAAATATGCCTTACCAAGTAGCATTGCTTCATCAAAACCAAACCCACGTGCGAATTCGCGGGGCTTAATTATCTTGAGTCCGGCACACAAAGCCGTTTCGCACGAGCACCATGAGGCTCTTCGATCCGATCTAGCAATATTTCTTTGCGGGCGTCGTGGGTAGCATTCACTTCGTCAAGGTAGCGGACATAGTACAAGCAGTGCAATTAGCCTCAAATCTCAGGCGATATTGTCACCTTGCACAGATAGGGTTCGGTTTCATCCCTGTCTGACTGACTCCCTCGACATTAGCAGTCGACGCCAGTGAAATCTTCGTTGCGGATGCGAGAATCTAAAACTGTAGCAATGTGTTGATTGCACCAGTTAGGGGCAGCTACTTGCCTTACACCGGCCATCGTCCTTTTTTTGGTACATCCGCTTTTAATACTGCTTCGTAGTCTCTTAAGAGCTTGGTCGTTTGTTCAGGGCGTGGGTCAGATTATATCCGTTACTGCAGGGCAAATGCAGACGAACTGTGCGTTTCCTCGACATTTCAAATGAGTATCCGGGGCACAATCGATAAGGGTGGTCATGACTCGCACTCGGTCTTATCAAGGCTGTTTCGATTCTGATATCGGATAACCGGACGGCAAGTTATCACAGATAATGATAGCCTAGACCCAACAGGCGGATTGGCCCATCAAATGTTCCGCTCTATGCTACACCGTGTCATTATTGTGTGAACGCAGGTTTGGAGTGTCAAGCCGCTCCGCATGGTGTGGTAAGTCATTGGGAAAGATCTCTGACCGTTCGAGAGCCACCGAGATTCGATTCGGACAAGTTCTTGCCTCAAATTTGGATCGGAGAGCAATAGGGGCATGGGCGAGCCGGATTGCTAAGTCCAGCTCCACAGCCAGTTGGGAACGGATTAGATAACCGAGTGTTGGGGAGGTAACCGGCCTGTTGACATTGCCAGGTTCAGGAACTTGATGCTCAACTTATAAGAGACCCGAGTAGTCGCCGGCGAGACATACAAAGAGCGCGAGGCGATAAATCGATTGATGTATTTAGAAGCCGTCAATACTAAGGTCTCACTCAATCCTCAGGCCTGGTACCTGCGGAACATTGATGTTGAGGGACGAGCGAGCAACATCAAATCGTTCATTGATTCCTCTCTAAGCTCCTTCCTGTCACTTTCCTTAGCTTCTGCTCTCCTTCCTAGCACTCGTGCTCCGCCTTGACGGGTACATTGCTAGGCTCCTAAGCTGGGGCTGAATTGTCGCACATGAAATTTCGTTGGGCTTAGAATAAGGAAAGCCCGGCTAACCTTGGAGACAGAAATCTTCATTTGATGCCTTCTCGTTTTGTTTTGGAACTACAACTCTGGAGGTACTTCTGCGGACTGGAAAGCGGGACGAATTGTTAATGCCTGGTGTTGTCGGATGGGAGTTGTCCACAAAAGTTCGCACAAGGGGTGGACTAATTGACACTTCGTACCTTGTAGTTCCAAGAAGGTACCAGGGTGCAGAGTGGATTTCCTCCCCAGTGTTCCTTCTGGTTTCTTCTTGGCTTCTAGCGTATCTCCACGAATTGGAATTGACCAATGATACATCAGTACGAAAATCTTAGTGAAGATGCGGGGCAGGTACTTCGTACATACCAAGGACAAAGCAAGCGCACCAAACGATTGATGGGGGAGAGAAGAAATAGCATCCATCAAATCAATGTGCCTCAGGCTTCGTACTTGACACATAAAACACAATGCTCAAGAGCCGCCTCCCGGTATTGCATAGTTCTAACTCACAGCATTTATTACGGAAATGTTAGGATATGCGAAGTATCTCTCAATAATTTGAGAGTGATGCATTGACTCGGCTCCAGTTATCATTTGAGAAGTCAATCGCACCATCCACGTGCCCTAAGAAGCTGGATTCATTCCGGGTGTTCATCCGGTCTCTCCAAACGCCATTGCCCTGGACGTAGATCATACCAGCCGAACCCTCCTCTGCCCAAGCGTTCCCCCCATCTTGTGGTCCATGCTTTTCTTGTCATTCATTCCCGCCTAGTCTTGAAGGTGACAGGAACTCGGCCGCGTTTTACCGGAGCGATAGCGGCCAGGGAACTGATCAAGGAGCAGTGACGCTCGGCGTTTTGTCCTCGGTCAGTCGGAGCTTCTTACTTCGTAAGGCCTGGCCACAGGGGTACTCATCCACATATTTGATTCCTTTGCTCTGCTCACACCCTTGATGCGTCACTACGAAGTACGAAGTAATACCCTTGCTTTCTTTTCCGGCCCCACTTCGTACTTCTGTCTCCTCAGATTAATGAGTCGGTTTAGAGCCGTTTGCGCGTGTTCCGACTTCCATCGTTGATTACTTTGTAAGTTTACAATTGCACTTTCAATGTTGTATTTTTGGCCATCCGATCAGAGCGTACATGCCCAAACTTCCAACTTCCGTCAAGCAGCAAATAAATCCAACTTTGTGAGTTGATTGTTGAATAGACCTGTTCTCCCAAAATTTAGATGATCCATGGTCCATAGTCGGCTCATAATCATCAAGATGTTTATTAACACACCATTTAAACGAACGCGAAGAGTTGGTGGCGATGTTGGTCTAACCGTCCAGATATAAACTTTACGGAGGACGGTATTGAGTACAAGAAATCGGTGTGTGTGTGTCCAGATCTCCAATTGTCTGCGACTTCAAGCTTCAGCTCCGCCTCGGTCAAGGATAATTGGTTTGCGGGGAACAGCTCACTTGATTCTTTTGCCTCGGCCCTCAACTATCGGCAGCAGTCCTCCACGAGCACATGTCGCACTTGTCAACTCTGAATGCAAGGGCCTTCCCTGTGTACTTAGTTATGGTGGGTGCTTTTTCCAAGACCGCAAGTATCAAATGTGCTCAAGTTCCGTTCCTCACGTTTCCTTTTTCTTAGAGGCACCAGTTGTGTTCTTCACCGCTCGCTTCGGTTCTTACGTCGTCGGGATTCGCGATTCACGATTCACATCCGACTCTCGGGTGGAGAACCAAGGTTACTTGACTAACGCACGGTCAGAGAGGAGCGCGTTTGCGATGATTTACTTCGTATCTCGGGGGTTTATCAAGGGAGGGAAAGGCGATGGGTTCTTGCGTATCGGCGATGCTGGTTTTAACGCCGGATGTCCTGGTCCAGGCTGCCGACAACCAGATATCAGTTTTATTTTCCAGCCAGTAGGTATGTGCACGATTTGCACGATGGTCATCGTGAGCACGCCATTACTTCTTGAAACCGTGCATTGCAGGTAAAGGTTTGCATTCTGGGTCCACTGATAAACGCGATACTACATACACTGCGCAAGTTTGGTATGGTAGGGTAGGTGCAATTCTGCCGTGCGGTATTGATTCTGGTTGATCCAGACAAAAGAGATCAAAAGCACAAGGTCCGGGCATGCAGGAATGCTATTACCGGACAAGTGGACGGACGGTTGGCACTCAACCATGTCATCCTACGGCGTTATTAGGTGATCATCTGCCCCAAGCGAAAGAAGCGAAAGAACTTGGTAGCCTCCTCCGAGGGACACGGTAAATGCAACGGGTTCTTGGCTTCTCCTGATCTTCATATCAATGGCCCACCATCGATGACTCTCTCCGCGTATCTGCGTAAACCAGCCTGTCCTGTTCGGAACAAAGCTGCAGGCGCCTGGCTCTTTTCCAATCCCTTCCATTGATGTTTCCATGAGTCTCTTCAAATGCTGTCCTCCAAGCAGTGGATCGCTGCAAGTCTGCTGTTAGCCAATTCGAATGCACCTCATCGAACTCGATGACGACTTATTTATCTATTATGAGCTCGCCTCGAGCCGCAGTCCGGCACTGAAATCTACTTTCCGACGGAAGACACACAAGACTTCAACGCGATTATCTCATGCGGTTTGTTCTGTGTTGCTGCAAGCCGCTCTCGGAAGCTTCGCTGGCTGAGACCCGATGAGTGTAGTGTAGTTGACAGCTTGACACTAACGAAAGCCGCTAACTCCTTCAACCCCAGCATGCCTTAGCGTATCTCCACATTGATGGGATTTCCACCAACACACCGACAGATTACTTTGCACAGGTGTGGATGGGTATTTACAGGTACCTCGTAGAATGAAGCGAAGTACGAAAGTGTTGGTATGGGACGAGGAACGAGCTCGTTTCTTGAGTTCTAACTCCCCTTAATGGATCAACCATACCTTCTCAGAAGTTTAATTATCATATTGACCAGTCGCTTACATCAATTGCTTGGTACGGAGTGATGAGTCCCTTCCTCCGGTGGCTCTGTATTGGTACGAAGTATTGGATTGAAGCTTGTGTGACAAGGCTCAGACATTGATACATCGCGACTGTCTGTGGGGTCCTTTTTTACCCATTTGAAGTAATGATAGCTGGACCCCTATGTAGAACAACTTTCCCACGCCCCCTTTCGAGCCGCTTCTTCCCCTAGCACCTGGCCTGGCCCCCATCACCGGCAGACAGGGGCTCTCCTCAAGAAAGCGCTGCCCACCAATTTTACGAAGTACTCAACGACTTCGACATACAAGTAAGTTGAGGGAGGGGAGGGCTAGCGGATGAAAACATCAATGGAGTCTCGATCAACCTTTGGACCTTTGGATGAATGCGCTAGTTCAGGCACACGCCTCGTAAGTAATATCTGCTAGCGTCTGGGATCTAGCTATGCATATACTTTGTACCTGTATGCATTGCCCTTGCAAGACATCCATGCTGCGATGCGATTTCCTCGACGGACTTTCAATGACGCCAGCTCCATTCTCCATTCATCGGGTGAACCTACAATCGCGTCCTGTCACTGCTTTTACACACCCCGCCCCACTCCACCCCCTAACCCCCAAGACTGCACTACCCGCACGTGGTGAGGCAGGATGTTTGTGAACATCAGGGTACTGGTGTGTCTGACGTACTCGCGACGCAGAGTTCTGCGCAATCGGAACCCACATCACCCTTTGTACACTTCTGTAGATTGTCAGTACTTCATGTTCCTTCGTACTCTGCGAGTGTCCTGTTTTACTGGGTAAGAGTCGCAGTAGAGTTAGACTGGTAACCTTCCCGAAGAGAAAGCTGCAGCTCCATTCCCAAGCTCTCGCGCATACCTCGTTCCGGATGTACCAGGAAGCTTGTCCACTCGGCCAAGATAACTGGTTCGTATGTGAGTGGCCGCGGCTTTCTCAACATTAAGGTCCCGTTGCCATTACCCTTGTTCCCATCCACCATTGGAAAGGGGAAACGGGATCGGGCCCCGCCCATGATACTTGGTTGCCAGTGATTCACACACATCAGACTGCTCTGATCCTGCCCTCCCCAAGGCACGGGCAGGTCTAGAAACCAGAAAGTTGGAAGGACGTGCTACTTGTAGAGTGGGGGCGTTGCGACGGCACAATTCAAATGGAATCAAAATTGCGGACAGGTTCTGGTTTCTGCACAGCCAGGCAAGGGACGGACCTTTCTCTCTTTACCATCAGCTAGGACGAAGCAAGACGTAGCTCTGGGTCCAAGAGATAAAGCTCCGGGCCACCCACAAGTGCAACGTTCGCCGCATCGCTTCTCATGAGCAAGTTGTACTTTCCGAAAGCACATATATATTTCATCCCGCGAACCTTCTCCATCCCAACTTTATTCCCCACGCCTGAGAAGGAAGCTTCCCCAGCCCTCCAAGTCTAGGATTAATACAACTACCCTTGACAAAAACCCCACGCGTGATCCCTAAACTTGACCATTTGCCTCACTCACTTCTTACCCCCCATTCCCACCAACTGGCCAATCCGACACAGTCACAACTCCCTAATAGGCAGCTAGGCCAAGCCCCTTCTGAGACTAACCTAGTCAAACCACCCAACATCCCACGTTATCCCACACACTCCGCCGTCATCACAGCCCAAGATGGCCCCCGCGGCTATGGTCGAGGTCACCGAGACCCTGTCAACTCCGATCCCAGTGTATGGATCCAAGCTGTCCAAGTCGGTTAGTGCATCGGTACTCTACGGACCGCGTGACTTGCGTCTGGTAAGTATGGGGAAAGTCGCCCTTGGTTTTTGTTTTAGCTTTTTCAAGCTCCCTCTCCCCAGCCTTTCCTCCTTCTATTTCTGTCGACCGGCATGTGTGCCTGCGAGTACCCGTCCATGCCACACTCTCCGCCCCTTGCCCCTTCTCTGTTGCCTAGCTTGCGCTTCAGCTGTCCAGGAACCGCGGGAAACCCCACGCCCCCAACTACTCGAGGGCTCTGGGCCTTGTTGGTTACACAAGGTTGCTCCTTCCTCAGAGATCTGAGATAACGGTGAAGGGGATGACCCACAAGTGGAGACGGTTCTGGCATGTGAAAAATATTGGAGGGAAGGGGTGGTGGACGGCGAAGGCTGCTGCGACTGTGGAAGGTGCGAGGTGTTATCAGTTCTCTAACCTGGATCAATAGGAAGAGAGAAAGATTGAAGACCCTGGTCTTGGGGAGCTCCAAATTGCCATCAAATCTACAGGCATCTGCGGCTCCGATGTCTCTTACTACAAGAAATTCGCCAATGGTGACCTCTGCGCCATCCATCCTTTGTCGTTGGGACACGAGTCTTCCGGAGTGGTGGTCGCGATAGGACCCCAGGTTTCGGGATTCAAGCTTGGCGACCGAGTTGCGCTAGAGGTCGGAGTCCCTTGCGGCAGCTGCACTATTTGCACCAAGGGCCGCTACAATCTTTGCAAGAAGCTCCGGTTCAGAAGCAGCGCGAAGAGCGTCCCCCACTACCAGGGTACCCTTCAGGAACGTATCAACCATCCTGCGCAATGGTGCCACAAGTGAGCCCCCCGCTTCTCTTACGACTCTGGCCCGTTTTTTCGGGGTTGGATTATCTCCATATTGCCACCTTCCCACACTAATCAATCTCAAGACTTCCCGACCATGTGTCTTTCGATGCCGCCGCTCTTTTGGAGCCGCTCTCAGTCGCCCTCCACGCTGTCAATCGAGCGTCCCCAGCCCCCGGATCTACCGCCCTTGTAATCGGCGCAGGTACCGTCGGTTTGCTCACTGCCATCATGGCCCGCCAGGCCGGCTGCACGAGGGTTACGATTACTGATGTTGATGGTGGTCGTGTCAACTATGCCCTGGCGAAAGGATTCGCTACCCATGGCTTCGTGGTTCCTAGAACCTCGTCAGACGCCTCGTCTTCTATGTGCTCATCTGTGTGCTGTGGTGGAGATTCGGGCACATCGACACCTTCATCCGGCATTATGACACCAGCGAGCATTTACAGCCAGCTGGAACATGCCAGACGGCTGGCGCAAGACATTTTGGCCGTGACGAAGAGCCCCGACGGCTTCACCTTTGACGACGACGAGGAAGACGATGACGGTGTTGATATCACATTCGAGTGCACCGGGAAGGAGGTCTGTATGCACACCAGCCTCTATGCGACCAAGTGTGGTGGTAAAGTAATTATGGTTGGCATGGGAACTCCTATTCAGACTCTTCCTCTGTCCGCTGCTCATCTTCGAGAGGTTGATATTCTTGGCATCTTCCGATACGCCAACACTTACAAGACTGGAATCCGGATCCTATGCAACCAGGGCAAGGGCGTAGCCGGTTTCACGCTCCCCAGCCTCGATGATATGGTTACTCACCGATTCAAGGGACTTGAAAATGCAAAAGATGCCTTTGAGTTGGCGAGTCGGACCTCCGACGACGACGGTAACCTCGTCCTGAAGGTCGTCGTCGAGGCGTAAGCAGCGTCTAGGGAGTTGGGCCAAAATTTCATACTCTCCCTCGACTTGCTCTTGCCTTCAGCTTCATCGATAAGGGCGGCGGCTATGGTTACGGCGGACACGCTTCGGATCGTTTGGAGCTACATGCGGTCGATCGCAACACTGACGCGACAATGAACTAATAGACGGTTTTGGGTTTGCCTTTTCTTTTTCTTGAGATTGTCCTCCCTCGTTTACTCACTATCCTATCTTACTGCCAACTTAATCTCTTCTTTTTCCCCTGCGGCACTTCATCTCCTTTCTCTTGACCCGGGTGTTTTCCTTTTCTTTCTTTTGTTGAGTTTGGTTGGGAATCGGACGGAAATATAAAGGTTTACAAAAAGACAAAGAAGGATATTTTCGTCGTTTCTTGCGTCTCCGTTGAGCTTGCTTTCTTAGAATGATACCTTACGGACCTCGATAAATATTCCTAGGTTTGAGAAGTTTTATTCAAGAGGATTTATGATTCTGGGGCCTGCGGTGTATCTCCTCAAGTGTGCCGTCACATTGCATTCTTGAAGTTGTCCCGACCCGTGATGCTTGTTTCATGCTAATGCCTGGTGCTTGTTTGTGAAGATCAACCCATTGGTTTCCATCTCCGCTTCGTTTGCATTCGAGCGGCCTATGCTTGAAAATGAAGGGAATATTGTTTTTATTCCTATCAACACCATACAGTAATGGCTATGACTAAAAGCTAATACCAAAACTCCGTTAATGGTTGCTTTTAAAACCCCACGGATTTTTCCGTGATTTCCGAAATGTATGCCCCCTGCAAGGCCGAGGCCGAAGATAAATAAACGTAGCGTGTCATGAGCCCTCGTACCAGCTACGCCCCTGCACCTGTATTCGTAAAATGAAGAAGGAGAGAAAGAAAAAGAAACGGTGAGCGCAGAAAAGAGAACGCCACTGCGAATGGCCGGCCCCTCCGTTTTACAGAAGTTCATGGCCCTCCGTCATATTAAAGGTAAAGCGAGCGTCAGCCGCGAAGTCTGCCATTCGATTCCTAGGCTTATTATTCTCGATGATTTGGAACTTGCGACCGACTTCGCGAGCGGCCTGCGTACTCTGCACCAGGCCGTCGAGGAGAGAAAGGAGGTTGACATCGTTCTTGTCGCGGAGGAGTTCTTGCCGGAAAGCCTGCTCGTTGGATGGGACGAGGACCTCAAGGCGGCTGACGAGGGCCTGGATCTGGCGCAGGATGGTGTGGGACGGGGCGGCGAGATTCGGATCGGCATCGGTCATCTCGGGGGCGGAGTGGTCGCCTTGCTTGAAGGACTCGGGGAGCTGGTCGAGGTACTTGTGGATGACGTGGATGCGGGCCTGGAGCATCTTGATGGCGTTGGCCTTTGCGGTGAGAGCGCCAATCATTTCCTCTTCTTCCCTCGTGAGGACGAAGTCCGGGGGCACGTCCGTATCAGGGACGGCGACTATTCGCCTTTTGGATTCCCTGGTATTCTCCGACACCTCGCTTGGGGTAGCCTGGCGGCGCTCCTTTTGCTGTTGCTGTTCTTGTTGCTGCTGCTGCTGCTCGACGGCCGTGGCGTTGCCGCCTCCGCGGGCGACAAAGTCCATGCTGATCATCTCAGCGGGCGCGGCTTCGACGGTATACTGGAGCTCGCGGAACTTGAGCTTGAGAGGGGGGTCGGTGTCCTGCATGGTCTTATCCTCGTCATCTTGTTGTTCGTCGTCGGCTTCGTAGTTGCTCTCGTAGATGGTGAGGGGCAGCTTGGCGCCGATGGAGTGGTGGGCAAGTTCGTCCGGGTGGAAGCCGAGGAGGAGGGTGGAGTCGTTGAGGTCGAGCATGGTTGTGTGGGTGGGGAGGATGTCGGGGGTTGGGCCGGTCTTGGTTATGAGGGTGTACCAGCCGACAAGGTCTAGCATGCGGTCTTTGTGTACCGTTTTGACTGTGATGGTTTGCCATTAGAGTAAGCAGAGGGGCCAACAGGACGAAAGGAAGAGGGAGGAACACAAACATTGCTCTAGGCGGCTGATGAACCTTGCATGGTCTAAAGAGTAGCCCATGGGGGCATCTTGATTGGCGACAGTGTTGCATTCAAAGGCATGCTCTATGGTGATCTCTCGTCCATTGAGCTGCCCAAGGAGGGCGCCCATGATAGGACCAGACTGTTCTCTGAGGGTGTGGCGGGTGATGTAATCTGATATGGTAAGGAGGACAAGGGGATGGAGGATTACTTGCACATCAGAGGGCTGATGGCTGCTGAGAAGGGGATTTGAAGGGGAAGCCATGTTGACGGCTCCTCCAGTGGGTTGAAGCAGTTGTTTGTTGGGTGAGGTGGGGTTGACGAGATTCAAGGTTCGGAGCTGAAGCTTTCTTGGATTGTCACTCTAGGTCCAAGCCTGGGGGAGGTTTGAGAAAAGTACAAGCCGAGAAAGAAATATGCCCCAGGATTAAGCTCAGGATCTCTTGATGAGGGAGGGATATTAGCTAGGCAGGAGCCTAGAAGAGGTGAGGTTGGTTCATGCCGTGGATGTTGGACGTTGGCTTGGAGGGGTTGTGTTGCTGACTAAGACTTCCCACTCTACAATGCAGCAACGTCATTGGAGAAAGCTCAAACTGCAATTGCGAGCTTAGATTTGATGCTTGCTTTAATCTGAGAGATTGTTCCTGCTTGTCAAGCCTTCCTGAGCGAGCTGTGATCTTGCCTCCCTGGTTTTCCTTGACTTTATCACAGCTGCAGGCTGAATGAAGTCTAGCATTATGGCATTCCTTAAAGGATTATAATTGATGAGTGCTTCCCCCTGTTCCCAAGGATCCAAGATCTGAGATGGCTAGGTTCATTCAGAAGCTGAAGAGCTCCATGGTAGCTGTCCTATAGCTTAGAGCTCACAACCAGCCAGGTCCATGTCAATAACCATATTTGCCATCCTTGTTTTGCCAACATCTTTTCATAAATTGAAGAGAGCAAGCTTTTGAAACCTCAGAAACACATTTTAACACTGATATTTGCTATTGGGATGATGGCAGGGGGAGCTGAGGTAGGCCTTTAGAGACTGGGCTCCTACATGCAGGAGAGAAGCCCTGTGGATCTATTTGAATGTCTGTTCATCTACAGCAAGTGCTGTTTCTGCACTTCTATAGCTCTGGAAGTACAAATATCAGACATCCCATCGACTCTCCTCTCTTCCTAGTCCTGTCTGTCTGCAACACAGTCACAAGCAACAAGAAACCTGGCGATTCGTCTCATCAAGATGTTTTCCATGCTGCTATCTTCTGAGGAAGACTTCCAAGTGCCAATGAATACACCAGAGCCAGCATTTCCTCGTCACCATTCCATGATACATCATCCCTCTTCAATACCCACCGGACCTACCATCGCTCCCCAAAGTCTGCTTCTACCTCCTCCGCAACTGGCACCCCCTATCTTGCCTCCTCTTCCGCCACAACTCCCTTTTCAGCAGGCTCGAATTGGGATTCCTTCGCTGACATCTATTCCGCCCATCTCGGCCCCCTTCCCGAGACCTAACCAGCCGACTACCTCGAAGCGGCCCGATGACGATGTTGAGTTCGTGTTCGAGAAGCCCGTTAAGCGACGGAAGCTGGAATCTGGGGTTCCCTCGGCAGCCACAGAAACCCCCCCTTCCAGGGTCACCGGTGAAAAGAAGCCCAAAACCCCAGTGGAAGCCGCCTCTGAACCAGGTTTGGGAAACAACGCGACGGTGGACGGTCTGAAGCCTGCGCCAGCCTTGCTCTCATTACCAAAAGCTCGGCCTACCCGCATAGCCGAAGCGAACGGCAGGATGACTTCGCTCCCATCGATGGACAACTTTGCATTTCCGACGAGCTTTCCAAGTGGACAGGCAAGGTATTCTAGGAGCTCGCCAAATCTTTCTCCGAAGCAGCTTCCCGAGACAATAGCCCCAAACCTTCTCCAGAGAGGTCATTCGCAGCCTCTGCTTAACAACCCGACAGCCCATTCGAATCCGCAAAATGCGTCCGCCGGCAGCAACGTTGCCTCGGGCGTCGAGGGGAACAGTGGTGCCCCCCCTCCGGCACCCGCGAATAATACTAATTTGATGGTTGATGGTAATTCCGTTGTTACAGCGGCGCCCGAACCGCCGCCACCCAGCGCTCAACCGCATCAGCTCCATAACGGCGACCATGCTGCTCAACTGTCAACACCAGGGAATAATGCAGGCAAAGCCGATGGTCAAAATCTTGGCCTTTCTGCATGGAACGGCTCTGCAGTCGCGAACTGGTCGGTCGTCGGAACCCAGGAAAACCCAAAGAGGCAAGATAATGTTCCAGAAGAACGACCCCGGGAGCAGCAACAGCTCACGCAACAGGACGCGAGGGCGATCATGTCTATGATTCTAGCTCGGACCGAACAAGCTCAGTCATGGTCGTCAAGTTCTACCGAATCGGCTCATGGGGATAATGATAATGTCAACTCGGGAACGAAGTCCGGTCCGCCACCTTCTGCTCAACCCGTGCAGAAGGTAGAACCTGAACAGGTGCAACCGCAAGGTACTCAAAATAATTCTCAGACCGCGCAAAGCTCATCCAAGAACTGCCCTGAGCCGCAGCCGACTCCGATACCGTTCACCCCGGCACCCTCAATGCCAGTGCAGCCCGCTCAAGTTCAGTCCCCCCCTAAACCGCAAGTTCAGGAACAGTTGGTGCAACAGGCCCAGATACAGTGTCACCCACAACTCCAAGCGCAAACCCAAATGCTACAGCACCAAGTTCAGGTTCAAGCCGGCCAACGGGTAGGGCATCACCAATCAGCACCGGGTGTAAAGGGCCCCTGTCGCGTCTGCCTCGCTCTTCGTCAGCAAGCAGCTCTTCAGAATGCGGCAGCAGCAGCGGCAGCAGCTGGGGGTGGGCTCTCACCTTTCCCGAACCCGGGCCTTGCTAATGGGCTAATGGGTGGCGCTCATGGCCACGGTCCTCATAACGGAACCGGGTACAATTTCGTCTTTGTTCCAACGCCCATGCAGGCCGGACATACTACTCCTGGTGCGCAGTTTCCCACGCCCCACACCATGAACATGAATATGAACGTGAATGCCGGAGGTGCAGGGTCGCCCGCTCTAATGGGTTTTCCGCCTCATCAGCAATACATGCTGCAAAACGCACAGGCGCAGGGGATGATGATGGCACCACCGGCGCTACCAGCTCAACCGCAGATGGAGGCTATGCCCAAGATGGCAGATCAGAGTTCCCAGCCAATGCCGAATAAGTCAAAGCCGCAAGCACAGCAGACCCAACCTCCGAGGAAATTTGCGCATCAAGAGCCTAGCGCTGGAAAGCACATCATCGTCGACATCGCCGACACGGCGATGGAGGTGTTCCCGTTCGGAAAAGTTGCCAAGAGGCACCAAGTATCGGTAGACAAGGTCCGGAACATCTTCGAAGCAGTCGTGGCTATCCCCTTCCTTCGGATCCCGGCGGACAAGCGACGGGCGGGCAAGATTGGGCAAGACCGCGTGAAGAAGTACGTGATGACCAAGAAGGATCTTGAAAAACAGAACGCCATGAAGGGCAAGAAGGGTGAAGGAGTCGACGGCCAACCCTCGATGTATGAGATTGCGAGGGCGATGGGACCCGGCGAGGCCCCGAGAGAGTGGACTCATGGGTTTCAAGGTGCCTGGTGAGCGCGGGTGAGGTCTTGTGGCGCACAGTGTCGAAATCCATGTGAGCTACTCACGCGACGTCCTAGGTCAGTACCCTTCGGATGCCCTGCTTCTTCAATTGTTCATTCCACTCCGTTTTGGGTTTAATTACTTTGTCACGCCTTCTTTTTATCTCTCAACGCATTGTTAGGCTTCGTCTCTCTAGACGAGTTGGCCACGACAGCGTTAGGCCTCCCAACCGTCACGACTCGTCGCATAGTCCTCTTCTGCCACTCCACAAGTGACATGACCTCCTTGGTTAATGCCTCAACGGCCGTACTGTCACCTTTCCTCTTGGCCTCTCTCATCTTCGTCATGAGCTCAGAGTGTTTTGCTTCATACGTGGCCTGCACCACGCGGATGTTAGCTTCCGGGTCGCAGTCGGCGCAGGTGTCGTTGATCCGATAGCGGTCCCAGGATATGACGAAGCAAGGAGGCGAGGAGCGGGTCTGGGGACAGCGATAAGTTATGGACTCGAGGCGGTGGCCGCAGGTGAACTGGGTTACCTTCCCGTGGCACATTTGGTCAAGGGGGTGAGGGGGGCAAGTGCCTCTCCGAGTTAGGGAAGGAAGGATATGGGCCTGGGGGAATTCTAAAGAGAAGATTTTGGAAAGTAAAGGATGTTATCTAGAGAGTTGGCGCCGGTTGTTTTTTTTCGGGAATTTTTGCGTGTCATTTAGTACGTTCCCTCGGTGGGCTTATGTTGTTCGGTTTTTTCGACCCGTTGGACTAGCGTGAAGCTTGATCACGTTTGGTCGCCCATGTGGATGGTGGATTTAGACTTTTTCTAATGGACAGGGTATACAGTACGCCTTTATGTTGTTGATCGACTATTGTTAAAACGCGAGTTTCCTTGCTCCAGGGACTTTGGGCGCGTGAGAGTGATTCAGTCTTTGTCTTGCGGATTGCAAAGCCTTGCTCCTTGCGCCAGCCAAGCGCCCTTATCATTCTTAGAGATATGGTAAACTCAAAAGAGCTACGGATTCATGAAAGAAAGACTGGGGAGAGTTGCGAGTCAAGCCCACGAAACTGGAGTTTCAGGGTCTGGGAATCCATTCCAAGGGAGCAAAAGTTCCCTTCGTTCATGCGTTCTTACCACGAAACTAGCATAGACTCAGCACCGTCCTCTTTGAAAGCCCTACGAAGGACTACAAGCACCAAAATGATCTATTCTCGCAGTCTATATTTGTGGCTGAGGTTATACTTTCAAGGGAACTCTTTAGTTATTCATTGAAGCCCACTGCATTTGACATCGTAGTTGAGAGCTGGCTCCTAGACAGCGCCAACAACACGCTCATGAATGGTGCCTTTAAAAAAGATAAATAGCAGGAAATGCTCTCAATAAGACAGTTTTTCCATAGGTATTGTAGAGAGCGAATGAACTTGATATGCACTTTGAATAGTGCCTATTATGAGAATATCGGCATTTTCTTCTATGTAAACACTCGGAGGCGCAATGTTGCTGCGCTTTCCCACGCCGCCCATCTCAAAAGTATTGACCATAAACTAAAAATAGACAAAATGTAAGATTCAAAATTTTCAAGTTACAATATCATTCTTTTTTGAATCTCTATTTTTGTCTCCTTCCTCCCGGTTCCCACCTCGGGCATCGGAGCCGTGCCTTGTCCGGCATCCCGGACTTAATCGGCGGAAGAACGCTGATTGGTCAGTTCGCGCCGTCCAAAACGACATCTTCAACCAGCAACATCACGAAGCTTGGTTGCACTGCCAGTCAGAGAAGACGAAGATCCGGAGATTAACGGAGGGCAAAGACCGAAAATGCTAAGAGAGGAGACATGTAGGAGGAAGTCGTGCGGAGGTGGAAGAAGGGGGAATATGAACTCTGCGGTTATATAAACGGGGACTCTCCCCGTCCAGGTCGAGTTTCTTCTTTTCCTGAGATTATTCTCGTTCTATTCATCGTCAGCTCAGATTCAAAAGTAAAGAAAGATCAAAAAGGTCACAGACACATTGTTTGAGAACTCTCTTAAAAAATAACATCATGGCTCCTCCAAACACCCTCCCAACTCGCCCTCTCGGCAAGGATGGCCCTCTTGTTCCTCGTCTCGGTCTTGGCCTCATGGGCTTTAGCGTTGCCTATGGTAAAGCACGCTCCGACGAAGAGCGTCTCGAATTCTTGACGAAGGCATGGGAAATGGGAGAAACCTTTTGGGATACGGGTAAGAACCACCCCTTCCCCTTCCCTTCTTCCCCATCCCCCTCCCTCTCTCATAACCTCTCAGTTATATGTTCCTCTAACATTTCCTCTCCACCCTCCTAGCCAACCTCTACGGAGACTCCGAAGACCTCATCGGCAAATGGTTCGCCGCCAACCCCGAAAAGCGCAAAGACATCTTCCTCGCCACCAAATTCGGCATGACATTCACCCCCTCCGGCATAACCATCGACACCTCCCCCGAGCACTGTCGCGCCTCCATCGAAAAGTCCCTCGCGCGCCTCGGCCTTCCCTACGTGGACCTGTACTACATCCACCGACTCGACGGCAAGACGCCCATCGAGAAGACGATGCGCGTCATGGTCGAGCTCAAGAACGAAGGCAAGATCAAATACATCGGCCTCAGCGAGCCGAGCGCCGCTTCGTTGAGGAGGGCGTACGCGATCCATCCGATCGCTTGTGTGCAGAATGAGTATAGCCCGTTTTGTCTCGAGGTCGAGACGAAGACTTTGGAGACGGCGAGGGAGTTGGGCGTAGCGATTGTGGCGTTTAGTCCGCTTGGTAGGGGGATTTTGACGGGTGCGATTAGGGGTGTGGAGGATGTGCGCGGGGAGGGGGATATGAGGAATACTTCGGGCCTGCCGTGGTTCCAGGAGGATAATTTGAAGAAGAACGTGGAGTTGGCGGATAGGATTGGGGCGTTGGCTAAGAAGAAGGGGGTTACGGTTGCGCAGTTGACGTTGGCTTGGGTGTTGGCTCAAGGGGATGACTTTTTTGCTATTCCGGGGACGAAGTCGGCGGAGAGATTGAGGGAGAACCTTGGGGCCCTTGATGTTAAAGTTGAAGAGGAGGAGGATAAGGAGATTCGCAAGTTAGCAGATGAGGTTGCTGGTGCTAGGGTCATGGAAGCACACTCGCAGGCCAACTACGCCGACACGCCGCTTGAGGAGTAGAGGTTAGATAGATTTTTTTTCTCAGTCAACCCCATCTTAAGTATCTCTCAGACGTAGCCGAACAAAACGATCTAGCTCTGTGGACCCATGACTTCGTACGCAGCCGTCATCCATATCCGAAAGAAATTTGTCTATATAGTCCCCTACACCCGAGAGGTGAAGAATATGGGCAACAGCCCTGTGAACAGCAAGGAGCCTACCAGAAGGGGGGTCGATGTTATGGTTGGGGCTGGGGAGGAGAGTTTGGGTGAGTGGAAGTGCAGGACCCATGTCAATGCCGACTCCGAATTCCTCAATCCGATAGGTGTGTGGTCCTTGGTCTGGTAACTGGGTGAAGAATAGCTTAAACGCCCCAAATTGTCTGTGGTACTCGGGGCGGAGGGTCAATGTGTTGAACGGTCGATCGATATCCACTCCTTCGATCAGACGGGCCGCCTCGATGTCAAACGTATTCAGGATGGCAAGAGCAGCCTAGTGAGACTAATTCCATCATAAATCAGTGCTTGATTTCTTTGCTTTCTTTTCGTTAATGACAACTCTCTTGTAACATACCGTAGAACTTCCTTGGGGTTGCATTAGCGAGTGTGGAATGATGTGAGCAACCTCGAGATAACCGTATGGCTTAGAGAGTATGTTTCCATCGTCATCTTTAGCATTACCTTCACCCTCAGCATCCATGCGATTTCTGGCCTCTTCAACATCGAAAACGCGAGATATCACACATCTATGGTGATCACGGACAATCGTGGTACCTCGTAATGCAGCGATACGTTCTGGTGTCGAAGCATATTCTTGGTTGTCACGTCCCTGAACCATAAGGACTGCCGAATGATAAGCCGGCGAGGGCTGCGGGGTCTGGCCTGTTGCAGCCTTGACTGTATAACGGCCGTTAGCCATAGGGACAAGACGGCTTTGTGAAGAATGACGCACGAGGCAAGTAGAAATTGTCTATCAAATACTCGGCAAAGCCGACCATATCAGCTCGGATATTTTCCCCTTGCTCGCCTCCAAGGGCAACATCTTCCTCGTCGTCGAGCCTGAGTTGTAAAGCCCTAAAGAACGCTTGGAGGAACAGATCCCGAGACTCCTCGGAGAGTGCATACTCGCAGGTGAGCCGTATAAGTCGAGGAACGTTGTAGGTGCCGCGGGTGGGCCTAGCGTCCCCAGTAACGTCAAAGTGATTAACGATCTGGTAAAATCTGCGGGAGGCCTGATTCCGCTGGTCGACGGAGAGTGAGGGAGGAGGAGAGAGATTGCCACTGTAAAAGCAGGCCATCCCAGACAGAGAATTACACGTTTGAAATGGATACGTTCTGGGCATGGGAGTGATACAGAAACCCGTGTTCGGAGCGTAGAACTGCTGACTAGGATCAAATATTGTGATGTTGTGTTTTTGTTTGGAATATGGCAGCCCAATTCCACATGTACGAAGTAAGGAATACCTATCATGAGCCAATTCTTCCTAATTAGTCAAGAGAACAATGGCTCAAGTGCTCCTTCCTCCAGTATTTTAACAGTTTACGAAGTACTCATCGAAACCATGCCCGTCCTTCATTTTACGTCACTTACAAAACTAGTTAACACCAGATAGAGCAATGAGTCCAGCAAAAGCCAATGGAATAGATCATGTTTAGTACGAATAAAACATCTGAGACTGACCCGCGCCCAGACTAATTATCAGTGCCATCAATTGCAGAGGAAGGAGCGATCCCATTATATTCCTCCACCTCGTTTTCCAAGTCTGGCCAATCAGGTCTGGTACCGACAGGGCGGTTCCGGGCACGGGGAATCCCAGGGCTTCGCGGTGGACTGCGTCTACCGCTTCCTTGACTCATTCCTGCTCCCTGCCTCCTTCCCCAAGAGTCATCGAGGAGTTTCGCCAACAATATGCAGTCGCGTCCTGGGCCGCCTTCAGATCGACCCGAAATCAAACCTCGTGAGTCACTGGCAATACTAAAACTCAGCCTAGCAGTTACATGTGAACGCCAGCAGAACGGACTTCTTAAGGAATCCGTTGACTCGAGACAACCAACATAAACAATCACTTAGATCAATGCTCTTACTACAGTCATGGATGGAATGTGGACAGTAACGATCGAGGGCCTCGGCCAACTGCTCGCGGGCTTTGGCGCGAGCCCCATCACCTCCGTTCACGAAGATCTTCCCGCCTACCCATTAAGTCAGCCGCTTGACATCTACCGTGTTTACCTCGCCGACGCCTTAACGAAGCTTACCAGCTACGAAATTGCTATAGCCTACGACGCCATCCAACTCCCCAACACACTACCGCACGGCGACTTGACGCTACCAGTCCCTCGCCTGCGCCTAAAGGGGAAGAAGCCAGATGACCAGTGCATCGAGCTTGCGTCCAACTTCCCCAATAACCACCCTCTCTTCCAGAAGCCAACTGCGCGTGGGATTCACCTACCCATTTTCTTCAACCCGCTGCCTCTCCCACGACTGCTTTTTCCGTACATCTTTCAGCGCTAGGGGTCGTATGGAAAGAACTTAGACGTGGGCCTTCGTGACCCGGCCGCTGCCCACCTCGGCCAAAAAAAAAGGTCATTGTCGAGTTCTCGTCGCCCAATATTGCCAAGGAGTTCCATGCGGGACACCTTCGCAGCACCATCATCGGCGCGTTCATCTCGAACCTGTACGAGAGTATGGGCTGGGACGTCGTATTTAAGATCAACTACCTTGGCGATTGGGGCAAACAATTCGGGCTTCTGGCCGTTGGTTGGCAGCGTTTTGGCTCCGAAGAAGAGCTAGCCAGAGAGCCGCTTAAACATTTGCTAGATGTTTATGCAACGAATCAATGCTCTCTTCAAACCTGAACAGGACGCAAGCAGGGAAGCCCGTGATAAAGGCCTCGACACCACCGAGATCGAGTCGAAAGGACTCTATGCTGAGCGCAACGCCTTTTTCTGCCGCATGGAAGACGGCGATACCGAGGCGATGGCCCTATGGAAACGGTTTAGAGATATAAGCATCAAAATGTACGTGTCGACGTACGCGCGCCTTAATATCAGCTTTGACGAGTATTCCGGAGAGTCTCAAGTACAAGCCACCGCCGTCGAGACGGTCGAAAGTTACTCCAGGAGAAGGGCGTCTACGAGGAAGACAATGGGTCCTGGATCATCAACTTCGACAAACATGGGGTAAAGGGCCTTGGCGTTGCCGTCGTTCGTGGACGTACCGGTACCACCACGTACCTCTTGCGAGACCTCGCCGCCGTGCTGGAACGGGAGAAGAAGTACGCCTTTGACAAGATGATATACGTCGTTTCGACGGAGCAGGACTTCTACTTCCGCCGCGTCTTCAAGACGCTTGCACTTCTTGGACGCCCCGACCTCAAGGCCCGCGTGCAACATGTCAACTTTGGCAGGGTCATGGGCATGTCGTCTCGTCTAGGAAACGTAAAGCTGCTCAGTGACATCCTCGACCAGGCGAGCGATGCTATGCATGAAGTGATGCGCCGCAACACCGTCAAATACGCCCAGGTTGAGAACCCCGACGCCGTCGCTGAAGCCGTCGGCATCTCCGCAGTCATGGTGCAAGACATGTCGGGCAAGCGTATCAACAATTACCCCTTCGATATCACAAGGATGACGTCTTTCGAAGGCGATACGGGCCCGTATCTCCAGTACTGCCACGCGCGCTTGAACTCCATCTTGCGAAAGGCCGGGCTCGATCGCGCCGAGCTTGCCGAGTACCTGGTTGAAAACCCCGAAGCACTTGATGCTGATGTTACCACTAAACAGCATTGTGTTGACCTCTTGCGCCTCACGGCCCAGTATCCAGACGTGACTGCTACGGCGCTGAAGAACCTCGAACCTTCTACCATACTAACGTACCTGTTCCGGCTAACCCACCAGCTCTCGTCATGCTACGACGTTGTCAAGGTCGTCGGGGCCACTGAGGGCCGAGAGGCAATGCTCGCTCGGGCGGCGCTGTATGAGGGTGCTCGACAGGCATTGGAGAATGGGATGGGGTTGCTCGGGCTTAGCCCTGTTGATAGGTAAGATGACAATTTTCCTCCCTTGAACTGAGGGCCGCGCATATATTTGCCACTTGAGAGAGTGTAAGTGGGATGGTGCTAACATATACCCCTGGCAGAATGTGAATGTGAGGGAGATGTTATGAATCAATGATACGGTTAAAGGTGTATGGAGGAGTTTGTGCTTGTTTTACGATATGAATAATGATAAGACAAAACAAAGAGTTTCTCATCATGCGAACTGGCATATTATGTTGAATTAACTATAAGGGTGTTTGTGTGCATGTCCTCTCTAGACGATGGCGAACTTCCAGTAGAAACCTCCTTGGCCACGTCGCCCTTGATCCCCTAATCCTCGGCCTTGAGATTCTTAGCCTCGACACCCTCAGCGGCATCACTCCCAACTTTCTCTCCCTGGGGCTTCTTCTCACTGCTCCCAGCCTGAACCTCGGACTCGACCGCGCTGCGGCCATCGACGGCGTCCATTCTCCTCAAGACCTCGGCTATCCGCTCAACGACGGAATCCCCGAGTTCCAGATTACGGCGATCAGCAGCAATATCAGCCAACCTCTTCCTCCAGAACTCCCACCTCTCCAAACTCAACGGCGCAATGCCCTCACACAACTTCCCCGTCCTCAGCGACTGTGCCGCCGACTCCTTGAGTTCGCCCTTCCAGTTCATCCACTCGAATATTTCCTTGGTGCAGCGCGCGAGCCACTCGCTGACGGCCCAGAGGTGGCACTCCAGCTCGGCGCCCTTCAGCGGCTGGGGTTCGTCTCCTTCGATCGTCTCCCGGATTTCCCAGATAGAGAAGTTGAGCTGCTGGATGATGCCGGCGTGAGTGAGCCGCGCAAAGAATGACTGGAGGTTCTTCCAGTGGGCTAGGTGCGGGCTCTCGATTCCAAGGAAGCCGGGATCGTAGGCTGGGTATTTGCGGAACTGTCAGCAAGATGTTTTTACGGAAGATGTGATGTTTTTTTTATTTCTTTATCTCTCGTACCGTCAAATTTCTCAATAGCTGCTAGTGATAGGCCCGGAAGGTCCTTGAACGTTGGTGCGCCCTACTCAGCGACCTGTATCAGCACACTTCGCTAGATTAGAATCCGCCCCCCCTCCCCCTTTTTTTTCTCTCTCTTTTTTCCCCCCTTTTTCTCAATGTATTTCTCACCTCTATCTTCGGCGTAATGACTGCGTCCCGCTCGCGGAGGCTGCTAAGGCACTGAACGAGACTATCCTGCCAGTCGTGGTCGGGCGGGACTACGCTCGCGATGTCGATTATAACCCACCAGACCTGCCAGAGGACTCTGTCTCCGTTGTCCCCCTTGGTGAAGAATGTCACATCGTTGGCGAGCTTGGACGCCTTGATCTCGGGCTTTGCCGGGTATTCCAGCGTTGCCTTGAGCACTCTGAAAACGGGCCCCATGAGGTCCGTGAGGTTGCCCTCTAGGGCTTGGAGGTCGGCTTGGATGTCTTCCATGTTGGCCATCTGTGGTGTGCTTTGGACTTTGAAGGAGAGTCGGCGGATGTTGGGAAAAGGATGTATGGTGGATGGTTGGACTGGAAAATGCTGTGAGGCGAAATGAGATGCGAAGTGAGATGCGGGGTTGTTGTGATTGTGATTGTGATTCATTAATTGTTGTGGTTGTGGTTGTGGCAGCCTGGTTCGAAACGTTGAATACAGGAGGCCCGATTGAACCCACCGTCGTATATATATTCGGGGCGGACTACCGTTCTGTATCACACTATGACGCCCATTCATTGACCATATTGGGAAATATACAATTCCATTTCCCAGCCTGCTCAAATTTCACACCTTCGCGTCTTGTCCAAGGCAGTTTAAATATACATGTATTATACATGTATTATTGTCGATCGAACCACCAGGCTCCGAAGACAGAGAGAGGGGTAGCCATGTTGTGCCACACACCTTCGTACGTGGCGCGAAGCATCCCTCAACAAAAACCATCCCGCGTGAGCAATTCGGACTGGCCCCGTGGCATCCATATCACAGTCGTTCAAAGACTCCGTGTTTCGTTAACCGCCCAGGCCCTGACAGCGGATAGAGGCACTTCCGAGCCTCGTCCTGACTCTCCAGCCAAGGAATCCCAGAGCGCTAGCGTCCGAGGAGAAAGTCCATTAGAGTTCTGAGAACTAGTTTCCTAGACGGTCGGAATACATGCCACATCGGTTGGCTCTGGGGACGAAATGCACCTGCGAGACGCGACACCGTGAACGTGTTCCCAGGCCTGAGGGCCATTTTTTTCGAGCCACCCGGTGATGCAGGGCTCGCCCTTCTCGGCATGTTTCGCGCCGCCGTCAGGCATGTAAGCCCCCGAAAGGGGGGTTACACACAGCCAACCGAGCGATATACGAGGGGATGATGTGTCAGTATATCGAGCGGCAGGCTGTTTGGGATGGAGGACCTCCGAAGCCCTGTCTACCGCCCGCCGCCTACTTTTGAACACATAAGGGGTAGGCAGTGTCGCCGTCTTCTTTCGAAGAACCTTTCCCAAGAACATCAACCACCGCTTTCTAGATCGCATAGAGTCCCCCCTTCATTTCTGAGCGTACTCTTTCCGTTGTCTTTGCCTCCACTGGTACCATGTCTACCCCAGCTGGTGGTCAACCTCCTCCTAGCGGGTCCACCTCGAACCCGCCAGCCCCGCCCGGTCGAACGCCAACCTGCTCGTCCTATGTATGTGCCCAAGCCCAAATCCAGCACTTTCTCTCCTAGTTAAGCTATTCCCCGCATTATAGTTTCACGTCTCTCACAACCAGACTTAGTATGACTTCAACGGCGTCCCATGGGACCGCCGAGACCCCAACTCCAAGACCTGGATGTACGCCAGCGATGCTCGGCAACAACAGGCCGGCGTTCCGGCCAACGCGCAGCCGCCCTACCCCAGCTACTTCGGCAACAGAAGGAACCTCCCGCTCAACCCCCCGCCGTCCCACATCGGGCGCCGGGTGGGGTGGCTGCACCATCCTCTCATCCCCGATCAAACGGCGACCTGGACCCCCGGCAACCAACCCGGGGCTGTCCGTAGCGTGTACACTGCGGGCAACACGGCCAACTTTGACGTCATTCACCATGATCCTAGTGCGGGGACGACGCCGAACGGGACTGAGGAATTCTCGATGGCGACATATCATCCTTCTGTGCCGAGGCCGCCGCCGCAGCAGCAGCAGCAGCAGCCGCCCCCAGCGGGCGGGAATGGGCCTTAAGGCGATTTAGGATATCTGGAGGATAAGGTCTTTGTAAGAACGGCGATTTTTTGAGGGCCCAAGCTGGAGCTTGGGGTGAATGTTGTGCGGTTATACTTCCAAGCATATATCAATGGACTCCCATGCTACGTCAGGCATCTATTACTCTTTCTTCGTGCATGGCTGCTCGACTTTCTTATATGGTATCCTGCCCACTTAGTCTAACGCCGCGTAATCCTCCAGTCTAGTAATCACGGCCTCATTCTCGTTACAGAGGCGTTTAGTGTAGACTCATAGAGATGGAACATCTAATACCGCAACCGGTAAGAGTATCTTAACTAGGGCCACTGGCACCCGCGTTGCAGGATATTGACTGAGGCCTCCAGATCAAGAATCGCGGCTGCTCCGCAAGGTCCATGATCTCGGCGATGCTGAGCATCCCAAGGGTGTCAGTACAACGGCCTCCCCGGCCCTCGTAATCTTGAAGATACTATTGAACATGTCTCATAGTGAAATGCCACGACGAGCACCTTTCGGGAACGCTATTACTGGAGACCTACTGCGCCTTTTCCGAGCTGGTTGATTCTGAATCCTTCCGCGGTAGTCTGCCACAACCCGTTAGCAGACGTTATCTCGATGGGTAGAGACGCCTACATAAATTCTCGCTTCCTCCTGCGGCGCACGATCAGGAAGCGGGCTTGAAAAGCACCCTTGGGCGCGGATGCAGATTCAGGATATCCTCGCGACGACGAAAGAGGCTTTCCTGTTTGATAAATGGATTTAGAAAACGGGGTGGCTTGGCTAGATATATCCACTACAGGCCCGACGACGTCTCTTCCGGAACCCCCAAGCCCGAGGCGGAGACCCACTCACGAATACGGCGGTCTAGTGCTTGAAGCCAAGGCGATCCGCACGTTAGTTCTGTCCAGTCATTTCCGCCATCCTCTCCGGGTCTCGGGACCGTTCGCAGCCACGTGTGTCTCTCCGAACACTCTCTGCATTTGTGGCTGTGTGGCATCTCGATCACGTGATTAATAGCGACTTGGAGAGGTACCTGACAATGGTGGAGAGTGAGACTGAGAAGTCTGTCCAATGTCCGTTGAACAAAATCAAATGTGTTCCGGACACCTGAAGGCAGTAGAGCAGTAAAGCTGTAGAGCTGTGGAGTGGCCTGGACAATGAAGATGGAGTGCCGGTACTCAAATCCGGAGCGAGGGGATTGCCTCTCCTCCGACGCAGTTCCTCAGTGCCTATTTCGTGGTCTCTTGTGATACTGCATGTACCTGTTCGAAATGTACCTGTTCTAAGCGGGTGGTTATCCAAGTAGTTCAATGTTCCATTTCACCCACCCAGTTCCCTGGCTCAATTGAGGGTTCATTGTTCTAAGATGTGTACCCATGCCCCCGCAAAATAGCATTGTACAGGCGCCATGTCGCACTAAGTCCGCTGGCCGGAAATATCCAAATCGCGGGGCAAATTTCTTCTTTACACTACACACACCTTCGACAACCTTAAAAAACATCTCCAGTCAACAGTCTCTTGGCTACACCCAACGAGTCCCGACTTCCAGCTGCGATCGCGGGAAGCCGCGCATACTTACGAGTCAATATGGGGTCCATCAACTGGGTTTCCGACCCGGTCGCATCCATTGACCGACTGTCAAATGGTAGGCCACTCACTACCTACCCGTCGCCACAGACCTACCCTGGTCCTGTAAGCTGGCTAACATTTTGCATTGTGATGTCCAGATGTCCTCGAAGTGTGGCACGAATATAGGACCCCGATATTATTAGGCGTGTTCGTATCTCTACTAGGCTTTCGTGTGTACCTTCATACAAATGAGGAGCACGAAGACCTTGTAGCACTACCTAAATTGTACAGCGAGGAGAAACCCGCGCCAGCGCAGCCAGAAGTACAGGAGAAGCCCGAGCCCAAGCCCGAGACGCAGACCGAAACGAAGACGAAAACGAGGACAAACCCCAGCCCTACCAGAGAGCCGCGACAAAGAACAGGTCCAAAAAGGATAAAGGGCGGGTTAGCCAAGACCAAGGCCTCCTCTCAAACTCCCACCGAAGCTCCAGCATTATTGAACACCGAGGCGCAAGTGCTCATCTTCTTCTCCTCCATCACCACGAACACGGCGCGCATCGCCAATGAATTCAAAGCGAACCTTGATGCCGCCGTAAAGGAACTCCCGGATCTCTCTGGTCGCAGCAAATTCCTCGAGGCCGAGGTGCTTGATCTGGCCGAAATCGACTTTGAAGACTACTTCGTCGCGCCGCCTGCCTCGAAAAAGGGAATCGACCTCTTTTACCTCATCCTCCTTCCCAGCTACAACATCGACACCATCAACGACACGTTCCTAGAGCACTTGAAGGAGACCCATTACGATTTTAGGATAGATACCGGCTCGCTGTCGGCCCTTTTGGGATATTCCGTCTTCGGCTTCGGAGACAAGGAGGGCTGGCCCGATGAGAAGGAGGGATATTGCTTCCAGGCGAAGGAGGTGGATAAGTGGATGGCGAGGTTGACCGGCCGGAAGAGGGCGTACCCTGTCGGTATGGGAGATATCAAGAGGGACTACAAGGAGCGGATGGCTGAGTGGACGAGCGGTGTCACGGAGGTTCTTGGCCAGGTGGTGAGGACGGGAAGTTTGGGCGAGGGTCTACCGGGGAGCGGAAATGCCGTGGAGAGTGATGAGGAGTCTAGCGATGCCGAGGAGGAGTACGATGACGGCGAGACGCTCGTGGATTCGGGTTCGGGAGATTCATCTGGCGACCTGGGCGATGTCGAGGATCTAGGCAAGATAGTAGAAGGCCTCCCCGCCAAGGAGCCTAGGGCGAAGGCACCTCTTGCAGTCGACTTCACCACCTACGGAACAGACTCTGTCGCCTTGCCAAAGAGGAGAAAGGCTCCAGTCCAGGCCGCGAAAGAAATGGTCCCCAAGAACTCACCCACCTACGCCTCCCTTACAAAACAAGGCTACGCCATCGTCGGCTCCCACTCGGGCGTCAAAATCTGCCGATGGACCAAGTCCGCCCTCCGCGGCCGCGGCTCCTGCTACAAGCTCTCCTTCTACGGCATCAACTCCCACCAATGCATGGAATCGACGCCCTCTCTCTCATGCTCTAACAAGTGCGTCTTCTGCTGGCGCCACGGGACCAACCCCGTCGGCACGACGTGGCGCTGGGTCGTCGATCCGCCCGAGCTCATCTTCGACGGCATCAAGGCGAATCACTACCAGAAGATCAAGGTCCTCCGCGGCATGGCGGGCGTGCGTGCCGAGAGGTACGCCGAGGCTATGCGTATTCGGCACTGCGCCCTCTCGCTTGTTGGCGAACCTATCTTCTACCCGCATATTAACGAGTTCCTCGCCTTGCTGCACGGCGACCGCATCTCGTCCTTCCTCGTCTGCAACGCACAGCATCCGGATCAGCTGGCGGCCCTGAAAGCCGTCACACAGCTGTACGTGTCCATCGACGCTTCCAATAGGGAATCACTCCGCAAGATCGACCGCCCGCTACATCGCGACTTCTGGGAACGGTTCCAGCGCTGTCTCGACATCCTCCGCGAGAAGCGCTTCAAGCACCGCACCGTCTTCCGCCTCACGCTGGTCAAGGGTTTCAACATCGAAGACGAAGTCGAAGGATACGCCGACCTCGTCGAACGGGGCCTCCCCTGCTTCGTCGAGATCAAGGGCGTCACTTTTTGCGGCACCTCCACGTCGGCGAACCACGGTCTGCGCATGACAAACGTCCCCTTCTACTGGGAGGTCTGCGAGTTCGTCGAGGCCCTCGAGAAGAAGCTCAAGGAGAGGGGGCTCAAGTATGGAATCGCCGCCGAGCACGCGCATAGCTGCTGCGTGTTGATCGCTAGCGAGAGGTTCTTGGTCGATGGGAAGTGGCATACGAGGATTGATTATGAGCGCTTCTTTGAGCTGCTGGAGGAGAGGGGCGCTGATGGGAATTGGACGCCGGAGGAATATATGGGTGAGGAGACGCCTGAGTGGGCGACTTGGGGGAATGGTGGGTTTGATCCTCGGGATGAGAGGGTTGATAGGAAGGGTCGCAAGATAGAAGCCTAGAAGGTGAACTTTAGTCCTATTTTGCAAACAGAGAGGACGCCCGGGAAGAATTTGATCTAACGAGTTTTCGGTGTTTGAAAGTGACCTGGTGTCGTAACATAGGATCTTACCAAAGACTCCCATCTTGTCTCTCCCGTTAAACACCTTCGAGAAGCGTGTGCCCAAGCCAAATGAACCGAGTTGCCAAACCAGAAAATAGTACACTCGATATTCTCTACACAAGCTCTATAGAAACCGCCTCGTTCCAGGAATAATATACAGGTTGAAAGGCACACTTTTGCACGCTCCCCTCCGCTCAAATCATGAAAAGAAAAGAACCCATTACCATGCCCCTTGCTTTCCTTCCCATTTCATCAGCGGATTGTTTTGAACAGCAGGCAATGGATTCTCAGAAAAATGAGGGTGAGGGGTTGTGTGTATGCTCAATAAAAAAAGAAGAGTTGGGGGGTTTGTCCTCCTGTCGTATTCGCTTCAATCATTTTTTCATGAAGGGGTTCTTTCTTCCCTTTCTTGGCTTCCTTGCAGTCTGCTCTCGCTCTCTCTTTTCCTTCTTCTCTCAGAAAGATTTCAACTTCTTTCCCCTTTCTCTTGAACAAGGGTCAATATCAGGTTAATACATTTATGCGAATGAACGGGAGCTGAGCACGAGAGTGCAAAGAGCCTCTAGCGTGGGTGACGTCTAGTCGAGGCCGACAGTAGGGGGCATGGTGGGGATGGATGCCTCGGCATTGGTGCCAATCTTCAGGGTTGGGTCGGCGGCGATCAGTTCGGCAAGGATGTCTAATACTTGCTGTTTGAGGGGAGAAGAGAGTTTAGCAATGTGCTCAAGCTTCAGTTAGAGAAGGGGGGGGGGGGGGGGGG
>NJFT01000278.1:0-48789 GCA_002221725.1 Scedosporium boydii
TTTGTAGTAGGAGTATTTTGTTGTTATGAAGAGGGAGGAGCGGGGGGTGGGAGAGGTGCGGATTGCTTCGCCTAGTTCTGCTTCGTTGCCGTACACTATTTTGAGAGACAGAATGTGAGCTTGAGTTTGAAGAGGTGAAAGAGGGATTGAAGGGGGGAGGGAGGGAGAGAGAGTGAGAAGACGTACTCTGGGCTCCGTCGAGGTGGAGGAAGCCTGTTGCGATGGCCTTCTTGGTCAGTTCGACGAGGGAGGTGTCGAGAGGGCCGCCGCGGGTTGCGCGGGCCGTTCCGAGACCGTAAGCGAGCTGAGAGGGTGGGTGGTTTTTGAATGTTAGTTGCTGTTGGCTTCATTTTGGCGGGGAGAGAGGGGGAAACTTGACGTACCACGGGGATCTCGTGCCCGTCATTGAGCTTGATGGTTGGAATCTTGGGTGCGGACATGTTGGACTTGCTTTTGGGTTATCGCGAAAACAATGTTCGTCGGTTGGTGTTAGAATACTGAGGTTGTTAAGAGGAGAGAGCCGGGAACGGAGCTAAACTACGAAGCTGCGAGGAGAAATATAGTCTCAAGATCCCGCTCAGTCGCACTTGCCGTCCTTCGTTTCAATTACTAAGACGAAAACGGAAAATGGGGCAATTACGATTGTCAAGTACAAAGTCGCAAGAATATCGCCAATGATCTAATCGCGATAGATACTATTGCTTGGCTGGAACTGGATTGGGGTGGGCGGGACACCCGAGATCCGATGGATGTGCGTCATCGATCGGGTAGATTCCGCAACCATGGGGTTTGTTTCGGAAGGTGGGGGAGTGTGTTGCATTGGCAATGGTGAACTTCCTCTTTTTTCCTTTTGGGACTGTTGGCGACTGCTGGGGACATTTGGGACATTTGGTATGCATTTGGTGTGAGAGGCAGCGAGTACGGCGGACTTTACTTCTTAATCCCTATTGCCGACGGGGGACCTCCAAGCAGTAGGAATGGCGTCGCAGCGTAGTGTGTCAAACGAGATTGATTCTGGCCTGGCCTATACCAGTTCAACTACGTGTGTCTGCACCGGTTCAAGCCAGTCCGGATGGTCAAGCGCAATATCGGCAAACCCAATACGCCTATATTTACAAGGATTTCCACTCACTCCCGCCATCAACAGGCAGAGCAACCTCATATTCGTCGTCCTCTTCCACTCCTGACGAATATACCAAACCGGAAAGCACGCGAGGTCATCGTCGGGGTGTGGTTTTGGTGAATCGTCCATAGAAACCTGCAAAATCTCAACCATCTGGCGCTGGCCGCCCAAGTCCCATTCCAGCTTCTGATACCACTCGGCGGGAAGTTGGTTGATCAGGATTACTTTGCCTCTGATCCGTAGCTTACACTCAAAGGCGTCCTTCCCAACCGGGCTCGGAATGTTGTATTCCCCCTCAATCCCTACCACCTCTGCCAGCAATTCTATTTCCGGCGGCGACCGGACTAAGGGGAACGAGACCGCCGTTTTCGAACCTGCCCACGACCAGGATGGCAAGGCGCACATTGTCCCCTCTCGGGCTATTTCAGGTGGCATCGGTATCGATCGCCAGGTGATCCCGGCAAGCAGTTGAGACTTCCAAATTCCAAACAGATATTCGTCTCCGAAACGGTCCTGAAGGCGACTTGCGAGGCCCGCGAGCGCAGTTAGCCTGTCCGACTCGAAACGCAGACGCATGTGTGTGTAGCCCTCGACAACAGAGAGCCACAGCTTCCCGAGGGCCTCATCCGCGTTACTAGACAGGAATTGCGACAAGGTGACGTGTCCCGGAAATGAGCGGGCAGAAAGGCCATCGGGATGGAATTCGGCGGCGCGCTCTTCAGCGCATCCCCAGAAGAGCGCGTGCTTGGTCCAGTACAAGGTGCGCGTAGAGAGGATTCGTTCCTGTAGCGTCCAACCCCGTTTATGGAGTGGACTCGAACTCACCTCACGCCCGAGTCCTGCCGGCAACGACTTTAAGAGTGTGACTTGAGTAAGTGCTCTATCGGGGAACAACTCTGGCGAGGGCGTCCATGATTCCAGTGGACACTCCCTCACCTGGAGTTTCTCAAGCGGCCTCTCGTGCAAGAAGCCTTCCGCGCTGTCACTCGCCATGCAGACGGCAATCGTACAGGCTGAGTTGGAATAGTATTGGCCCATCTTGGGTGCCTCGTTAAGCCAATCGGCCATGTCTTGGTCACTCGGTTGGACTATGCAGATGGCGTCGACCCAGAGGAAGCGGACTCCGAGATGCTTGGTGATTGTGAGCGCATCTCGAATTGTCTTGGGGAGGTCTTCTGTGTTGATCTCTTGTCGTCTCGCTTCAAAGTTATCTTTTGTCGTTCTGGCCGGGCCGTTGCTCTTGCCCCAGCAGTAGCTAAGAGCGACGTACTCCGCAGTGCGGACGTCTTCCTCATCAGTAACGTTGAGTCGGGGACTCTGGCCGTCTCGTCCGATATCTATGACTCTTGTTGGCAGTCGTGGAGAGGTGGTGGTGCCGGTCTCTTGTGGAGAGCGGCATATCGCGTGGCTTGCCCTACACCGACGGAGCCATGGCTCGATTAGCTCCTTTATAAGGTCCCGAACATCTGTTTCGAGGTCACTTGGGGCAAGTCCTGTAGTAGGTCGTTAAAAAAAGGGCATCGCTATAGAACACACTTATCACTACTTCGTAGACAACCCACTTTTACATAATAAAATTTTTTTAACAAAATCACAATATATTAACCTACAGCCCCACACAAGATGAGACTCTAAGAGTGAGCGTGAAACAGTACAGAAGACCAAAATCGCACTGTATATACAAGCCACATCTGCGGCTGGAGTCCGCATCAAGCCTTACGCCAAACTTTCGACCCACGTTCAACCTCACCGTGGGAACTTTTTCGACGATTGAATGCAAGCAAGGGGATGTTGAAACCAACAGTTGCCAGCCCAACCCAGTCAATTCCAAGATGAGCGTCCCAAGAGCGAGGCTCCTAGAGCTTATGAAGGTATGCATCACCCAATTGGTTCCTGAAAACCCAGCGCTCCTATGCGACCGAGAGTTGAATGTCATCTGATATTTTGTTTCTTGCAGACACAATGCCAGGTCTTTGCGACAGTGTATAACCCCGACGGTCTGCGCCTCGGAAACAAGGTCCTCCGCCAGAGACTACGAGGCCCGGCGCTTGCGGCGTACTACCCCAGGAGGACGGTGTCTGTGAAGCAGATGAATGCCATGTTTGGGCCGAATATCGAGACGTGGGATGAGGATGAGCAGGAGAGGCTGGAACACATTGAGGAGTACGTTCGAGTTTGGGATATTCTTCTACCCCACGACTAGGTCTTTTTTGGATAAGCTCACTGACTGGGTGATTCAGGGTCCATGCCAGAGGAAAGCGGGCGCCTAAGAAGAAGACCGGACCTCCTGGTAAGTCAACTTTGGAGACGGTTAAAAATGGCGCAATGGGATTGCTAACAAGATTCTTTTTCGCAGCCGCCCCGACTCGGAGAAAGTAATGTGACGACTGGCCTCATGCAAAATCTGTATAATATTCAACAAATTGGTTCGATAGACGTCTTCGGATATGATGTATACTTAGCTGTTTCAATATGGATGGAGCTGCACTGTGAAGATACCTGCGCATAGGATGGTTGCAAGTGCCTCGGTGATTCCTAGGACGGTTTTACACGGGTCTGAAATTCCGTGAGCCTCAAGACTGCGCTTGTATTCGAATTGTTGATGATACGAACCCCGTCCCTAGGGCCGACTTAACACGGGAAGGAGCGAGGGATGCAGAGGCTCAGGTAGGATTTGGTTACTCGGTGAGGAAGTTACAATGTGCTGCTTCTGTTTCGAGTTCCTTGCTCCAGTCGAGCCATCTTATCACACCTGCACCTTCTGTGCCTGCCGTACCTGACCATCGACTTCATATGATTCAGGTTCATACTGCACCTTCTCACAGAGCTCTACTTCCTCTCCTTCCTCCACTTCCCCAGCTTCCCCAGCTTCCTCTTGTCCCCTTATTTCTTCTACCCTCCCACCCACAACTTAACCTTTTCCCCTCCCCATCTCCCCATCTCTCCTTTTCTTCCCAAGTAGAGATCTTCTCCCCATCCCATCTCCCCCATTCCATCCATCACCTCTTCATCCGTTGAGGAGATTTTAGAATTCCCTTCTCTTCCCCATTGTCGTCTCTTTTCGGAGATCTACTTTTCACATTCTCATTGCACCAACTCGAGTGCTATCTGTCAATCGCCATCTTCAGGTATTCCCTCTTCCTTTGTTTTTTTGGAGCATGACGGACAAGATGTCCGCAGCTCCCTCGCCCAACAGCTTGACCTCGATGGGTCACACAGCTGAGAAGGGCGTCAAGCCCTCGTACCCCACGATGTTGGGTGCCAATGTGAGTTCATCGTGTCTCTATCTATTCTTTATTGTGTTCTGCTTCTACGGGAGGTGGATTCCCTGTTGTCCGTGGATTCCCCTCTCTGCTACCCTCCTGTTACCTCCCTTCTTTGTGAATTCATTTCTATGTGGTTCAATCAATCTGGGTTGTGAATGAGCTCTCCATTTTGTCTGGCCATCAGACTCCAAGTTCACAGTTCTCAAAACTTTGTCTCCTCACATTTCACTTTCCAGATTTGACTAGTCCTCTAACCTTCTTTCTCTTAGGATACTGGATCTGGTCTTTACAAGACTGGTGGAAGGCCTATTCCCTTGTTGTCTGCTGGACCCCCTCACCAAGGAGGTGTCAAGGTAAGCTCTTTCATACTCAGAAGGCCTTTTCAAATGCACAGTTGCTAATTCTATTCGAGGTTACAAACAACCAGGAGAACATTCCAACCTTTGAGCCGAGCCCCATGGAGCTCCTTCTTTCGAAGCTTGATGAACAGCGAGAGACCCTGCACCAGCAGAAGCTGACCGTGATCAAGAATAAAGACCACGACAAGATCTTCGTCCGTCCTGGCGACCACCGGTCCTCCAGCACCTCGGTGCCGGTAACCCCTGCCCTCGAAGACTTCCCATCGTCCGAGCCCGCCACTCGCCCCGCTAGTGCCTCCTTGAGCCAGGGCCCTTCGGACAATGATGAAGTCCTTCGCCTCAAGATGCAGCTCGCTCAGGCAGAGGCCAAGATCTCTCAGCTCGAGAGGCAGCCAAGCATGCCTCGAATGTCCCAGACGGTGTCTGACTATCCCGCTGGTCTTCCCCAAGCATTTGGCCCTCCTTTTGGCTCCATTGTTGCTACTACCATGCCTGCCCCAGGCCACAACGGCGGTTGGAGCCAGGACGAGTATAAGCCGTCGCCCAACGAGCACTTGGCCAGCATTCAGATCAACAGGGCTCCTTCGGTTAGTATGTGGGCGGGCAATCTCAAGACACCCGCCGTTGCTATTGCTGGCCCTTCGGGAGGCTCCTCGGACGCCTCGAGCGGTTCGGCTTGGTTCCCCCACAAGCCCGGATTCGCCCCGCCTTTCGTCGAGGCTAACAACGGCGCCTACGGCCCCATGGAGAACTTCCGCGGTGGCGAGAGGATCACTCCCGACCCTGACTTGGCCTTGCGTGTCGATGTGGGCGGTCGTGGAGGTCGATTTGACAATCGATACATCTCTCCCGCTCCTCTTTCCGCTCCTCCCTATGGCGGAGGTTTCAACCTTAATCAAAACATTGGCCAGTACGAGCTTGCTTCGGGACCGGCTAACGGACCAGGCAACAATGGACCTGGACCTGGCACTATTGGTATGGGCGTGTACCCCACCTACCACCAGCAGGTTGCGAATGCTCTCTCGCCTCACGCTACGGAGTTTACCTCGAGCGGTGGCAGCTGGAAGAGCGAGGTATGTAAAGCATTAATTGCCCCCTTTTTCTTTTTCCTTTTCCGTTACATCTCCTGCAATGTCCAAGTTCTAAGCTAATGTTCCACAACAGATCTCGCCTACGGAGGGACCGACCTATCTGCCTCCCACCGAGCCTCTCAACTATCGACGCCTCCTCGACCGCAACGTCAATTGCAACTGGAAGTACATCGTTGACAAGATCGTCTGCAACAATGACCAGCAGGCTTCCATCTTCCTTCAGCAGAAGCTCAAGGTCGGTACTCCCGAGCAGAAGTATGAGATTGTCGAGGCCATCGTCTCCCAGGCCTATCCGTTGATGGTGAACCGCTTCGGAAATTTCCTTGTCCAGCGATGCTTCGAGCACGGCACGGCTGAACAGGTCGTCAAGATTGCCGAGGCCATCCGGGGCAATACCCTTAATCTCTCGATGGATCCCTTTGGCTGCCATGTTGTCCAAAAGGCTTTTGATTCGGTCCCCGAGGACTACAAGAAGGTTATGGTTCACGAGCTTCTCCGCCGCATCCCGGAGACGGTCATTCATCGCTATGCTTGTCACGTCTGGCAGAAGCTCTTTGAGCTTCGCTGGACCGACACTCCCCCTCAGATCATGAAGTATGTCAACGATGCTCTGAAGGGTATGTGGCACGAAGTGGCCCTTGGCGAGACTGGCAGTCTGGTGGTCCAGAACATTTTCGAGAACTGTCTCGAGGAGGACAAGGTACGTTCACTTAGAGAGGCACATCCTCTAGTATTTGTACAATCACTAACGTTGTAAATTTTGCCAGCGTCCCTGCATTGAGGAAGTCCTCGCCAACATTGACATTGTTGCCCACGGCCAGTTTGGCAATTGGTGCATCCAGCACATCTGCGAGCACGGTGCCCCCGCCGACCGCAGCCGGGCCATCGATCACGTTATTCGCTATGCTTCTGAGTACAGCACCGACCAGTTTGCGTCCAAGGTCGTCGAGAAGTGCCTCAAGATTGGAGGACCCGAATTCCTCGGACGCTACTTGGACCGCGTCTGCGAGGGCCGTCCCGACCGACCCCGCATTCCCCTCATTGACATTGCCAGTGACCAGTACGGAAACTACCTGGTTCAGTATATTTTGACTCACTCCGGCCCCCAGCACCGTGAGGTTGTGGCTGCCCACATCCGCAAGCACATGGTCTCGCTTCGCGGTTCCAAGTTTGGTTCTCGCGTGGGCATGCTGTGCACCAACCCGGCCAGCGCCACCCGTCCCGGACCTGCCATGGGTCCCGGCATGGGAGGCGGAGGCGGTGGAGGAGGCCGTATGCATCCCGGATCCCGATTCGGTGGCCCGAGCTACCGTTAGGGGAGGTCGCGCTAGGGCAAGTGGGAGTCGTTTACGACAACTTCCGCTTCCCCCCACAGCGCCTATGAGGCGAGAGAGAAAGAAAAAAACGGGGGGCTGATGATATGTCGGGTTGTTTTACCGGTTAGCATCTTCGCCAAGTAATGTTCTTCAGATCAGGTCGTCATCCTACGCTCGGCAACCCTTTTTTGTTCAGGAGAGTCACTCAGAGCGCATTGGACACGTCATTGTTGTTCGTTTTGCGATACAGTCGAGACCTCGGAAGGGAAAAAAAACACTGCTTTTCTCGGGCGGCAGGCATTGGGAGCGATGATTCTGCGCTCAATGAATGCTTCCTTGTCTCGGGCAGTGGGCTTGTTTAACCTCCAATGTCTTACACAGCTAGGCAAGATTGTCGAAAATCTTTTCTCCCGATAGGTATCGATGCGGATATAGCCTTATCAGTCATCGCGAAGCTAGAATGGGTGTTTCTTTTTATTTTGTTCTTTCCCCCCACAGGCATATCACCATTGTTTTTCTTCTTCTCTCTTGTATTTGCACCTCGGTCATTGAGGAAACAATATTTTTTACGCATTCACAAGCGGAGGAAGACATAGGAGGACGACGTCTTATACGTCTTATACGTTAGACTTGTTCATGAGGAGCAGCTTGGCGATTCTCGATGCCTAGATACAGATTGTTCTAATTTGAACCCCATTCATCTTCATCCCCAGCGAAGTGTTAGTGATTGCCTCAATAACTACATTTGATTTACATGTCTAGGGTCCAAGCACAGCCAGTGGTTGTAGTGTTAGAAAGAGATAAGATGAACATGATTATACGGTATTTTCTAAGGTAGATGATGAGTAGATGACACTATTTTGAAGGATCTGATTCTAGAGTAAGCTTCTCCACGTCGGGGAGGTCAGGCGCCTTGCCCTTTTCACCCTCAGCGGTCGTTCCAGGCTCCTTCGTCTCCTCCGTCTCCAGCGGGGGGAACTCTTGGTCTACAGCAGGTGGGGAGAAAGTCGGCGCACCAGTGCCAGAAGCCTCCTCGGCTCCCTGGGGCGCTGAGCCAGACTCTGGTTGAGAGTCTACGGCCTTTTCCCAAGGTTTTCTGGGGGCAGGACCACGAGCGCCAAACGGTTTCGCGGACTGTGTGACGAAAAGAAAGAAAATTGTTAAGAGGCATGATTCAGGAACATGCAGAAAAGGGAAAGTTGAGTTGAACAAGGAAAGGAAAGGAAAGGGGAGGGGAGGGACGGGAAACAAAAAACCGGTGAGACGGCAACTTACAGGATCACGGACGACAGTCTCAGGAATTTCGCGCACGCCAGGGACGGGCAAACCCTCCTTGATGCAACGAATCAGCTCCGCAAAGCGTTCAGGATAAGCCGGGCCCTCAGAGGACTGGTGGCCAGGAGCGGAGGACGCAGAGGAGGAGCGGTCAACGTAGAGGTCTGCTTTGGGGGCGGCGGTTTGCCAGGCTGGCTTCGCGTCGCTGTCGCCTCCCTCTTTCGTTTGCGCCTCCCCTTGTTCTGGCCGCGCAGCGGAGGAGGGTGACACAGGGTTCAGGAGGGCCTCGAGTAGGGCGTCGTCCGGGGAGAGGTGGGAGGGGTGGGAGGAGAGCCAGGCGGTGTAGTCGGGGACGGAGACGGGGAGGCCGAGAATGCGGGTGAAGTAGGCGGAGCGGGCGAAGAGGATTTTGGGGCGGGTTGGGGTGTTGGGGGGTTTGGTGAGGGTTGAGATGAGGGTCTAGGTGTGAGTTGGTGTGTGTGAGCATGTGATCTGTTTGTTCTTTTCTTATTTTTTTTTCTTTTTTCCTAATTTGGAATTTGACAACGGCAGTGAGGAAGATGAACTTACGAGGAATTTGGGATCTTTGGACCAGGGGTAGGAATCGAAGGCGATGAAGATGCGGTCGGAGTCGTTGGGTGGTGGTGATGATGCCGAGGTTTGGGTGGGTGGTGATGGCGGGGGAGGGGTGGAGGGGTTCATTGTGGTGGTGAGGTGGATGGCAAGAAGTTGTTTGAATGTTTGGATGTTTGTGGGTGAGAGGGATGGTGTGGGAGCACAGAACTGTATGATGCTTGGCCTGAAGGAATGAGAGCTCGTTTGCGTTTGGCGATGCAGATGAGGAGGAAGAGACGAGAATCAATAGAGCGCTAGCATGAGCATGTGGACGGATTGAGGTGCAAAGTGGGACTGCGGATGAGAGAGCTCGGATCAATTTTACAGCGGTCTGGTTTTACTGGCTATCGTAGTGTTTTACAACAAAAGCATGCTGAGGCTTTCCACGAGGGGTATAGCTGGGCTGGTCCCGACAGTCCGGAACTTAGTGAGCACGACAACACACTGTTGCAATTTTTAGGGAGGATCCTCCACCCTCCCTCACTGCAGGCTGGCATCAAGAGTGGCCTGGTCTCCTCTGCCCAACTTCTGAAAGTACATCAGAATTTCCGACCCAAAAAGACTCTCCAGCTTCCGTAGAACGTATCGTGAGCACGCCTCTGCTGCATTTCTCTCATACTGCAACCTTATTTGTGTAGTCTATAGTTGGACAGAGAGAAGCGATCGTTGATGCACATACCCTTTGGGGGCGTGGGACTCGAGCAAGGGCGGCAGTAATACCTTACGAAGTACTTGTAAAGTCTTCGGGCTCGGAGCTCTGCACCAAGCCAACCAGAGTTCAGCACGGAAGAGAGGCAAGACAAGTTTATGTGCAGGTTTGCTCGTTGGGTGATGCACCGAGGAGCCAATAATCATACCATCCCACCTGGAACCCACAGAACCCACAGAACCCACAGACGATGTCCGCGAGAACTACAACCCTACAAGTACAAGCGGGACACTAGTTTAGACAAAATGGGAGGCGGGCGCTAAACCGTCTCGATATCCTGGGCGGCACGCCGTGATTGCCCGCCGGTTATGAGCCCCAAATGGTCTTGATAGCGCGACGACACAACACTCGTATCGATCACTCTGGGCTCTTTAGAAATCTGAAACAGGGGCTCATGATTCTCTCTGGGGTAACCGCGAAGCACCAGGACCCCTCGCGTTCCCATATTTAGTTTAGATTACTTGCGCCCGCACACGTTGTCTATTTTGGGTCCTTGGGGGCTGTCCAGGGACATTCCCGCCCCCGCCCAACCCCCTCCTTGTTCCGCATCCCATGTTGGGAGCCAACGTGACTGCTCACAACTGCGAGAAGCCCCTGTTGATGACTCCCAGCCACGTGATCACCATGGTATTCCTCACAACCCTCGTTTGTAGCCCGTGTCGACTATTAAACAAGATCCTAAAACGAATATCTGGAATACAGCCCAGCAAGGGAGAGCTATTCAACGGTAGACAGCCAAGAACAAAAAGGAAGATACGAGGGATTACCAAACTGTCACCGTCGATCGAGTTCCGCTTCTGTTCATGGCTCAGACTGGATGCGACACAATGGTTCACCATTGGAACAGAAACATGAACTTCACTTCAACGAGACCACATGGCACGGCAAGACATCAATAGAATCAACCCTCAGGGCATCTCAGCTGCCCCCTCTCCTATTTTGTTTATGAGTAAAGCCTTTAACCGTGAAAACTAGTCATAAACGTAGCGTACAAGCATGCTCCGTGAGCTTGAAAAAATAAATAAAGATATAAAACAAAAACAACCAAGCATCGCAGCTCTTCAGAATGGAACTTCGAAGAGTAAAGGGTCAACTCTGACCAAGCAGACCGAGTTTCTCCTGCGATTAACAAAACCCACGCTATCAAATGCAAGTTTTCTCAAAAAAAAGCAAACATCAAAAATCTAATGACCATGGAAGTTTCATCATGTCTTAAAAACGCCAGAGGCGTCACGTAAACTCCGGCGGAAAAGCCGAGCCCTCTTTTCAAGGTCTTTGTGTCACCTGCCTTTTATTTTTTTTATCTTCCTCTCGAGCATTGCGCTCCTCCTTTTTCATCTTGTTGGGGGGTCACCTATCTCTCCGTCGGTCCCCTGTTTCGTCATCGTAATGTTTCAGCCGGCAACTGGCCGACTAGTGCGTTCACTTGCCAAACGTCTTTGTCGTTTTTGTTCCGCATCTCGGTTGGTTTATTCCGGTTCCGTGGTCGTTCGTCGTCATCATTCAAAGGTAAAATCCGAGACGCTAATTTTCCGCGTCGCATCAACTGTTGGTACACAGCTCTCCTTCTCGTAGAGCGGAGGCCGGGTGAATAATAAAAGAGAAGAGAGGATGAATAAGGTAAGTATTAGGGCTCAAGGATAACGGTCGTCATAATCGGGGGATGGAAAGTTAAAGTGTGGAAGGTAAGGTCTCGGAGGGTATCAAAGGCATCAAGGTCGTAAACATGTCCACTTCCCCAAAGTTGGTTGTTTCAGGGGGGATCAGAAAAGAACGAAGGAATAAGGGCTCGGTTAGAAGAGGGCGTCCCCGGAAACAAGTTCTCGGATAGTCCATCGCCACTCGTCGTAGTTTCGGTTGCTTCCCATGAGCCAGGATCCGCACTTCTTCCTCCAGCGCTCCTCCTCCTCACGTTGCCGTCGGACAAACTCTGGTCCCACGTCAAACTCTTCGCCCACAAGCCAGTCGTCACGGACGTCGCTGACGCGTCCCTGGCCGCCGTCATTTGAATCGGCAGTGTTGTCTTCAAGATCGGGAATGTCCTTGAACGGGTCGTCGTCATCTTCATCATCGTCGAGACCGTTGAAGCCGTCCAATGGGTCGCTCACCTCCGAAAGTGGCCTAGCCGAATTACTTATCTTAAGCCAGCACATATTCTGAGGATCAAAGACCATGCCGCCGACAACCTGGACACCCTTAGTAGAGCTGATGTTGGTGATCAAGGCCGGGCGTGGCGTGGCATTTTCTTTTTCCCTGAGCATGTAGGGCGGCAACGAAGTTGTCGACGGCGAAGAAGATGCTGGAGGATCAAAAGCGCTGAGAACATTATCGTTACCTTCCCAGCGGAAGGTGACAGGGTTGTAGACCATTCCATTGACAGCTATACGCGAATGTTAGTGTTTAGTGGAGCAAAAAGCTAAGAGCCATCCACGCATTTGACGACTAGACGCGGGACGGAAGGATTGGACGGGAAGGGCAACATACTCTTCGATTCCTTAGCCGAGTTCAAATTCGCAATCAAATGGGGCTTTAGTTGCTGGGAACGCTTCTTCTTAGAGCGAACTTGAGGAGAAGGAGGCGCCATAGGGTTGAGATTGCTTCGAGTAGACAGCTGGGCAACTCGTTGAGCCGTTAAGGGCGCGAGAGGTCCAGATGATGGAACACGTTGGGCGAGTGAAGTCTCACGCGCGATCCGGCTTGCGGCGGTATCCCGAGCAAAGCTTGGCGTGTAGTCGGCTCGCATAGGCGAGTAGGGTGATACAGGAGATGAAGTGGTGCTCCTGTCGGGCAAGACATTTTGATAAATCTTGTTTCGTAGGAGCGGCTTGGAGTCCTTGCCAACAGGTTGCTTCACATAGCGAGCCTCGGCGTCCTTCGAGACAGGCAAGTCATCAAAACCGTCAAGTTCGGAGCCATTTCCGAAGGTCCGCTGGTGACGGGGCCGACTAAGCAGACGATAATGAGTCTCCGTGATCTTCTCGTGAGTTGCCGGTCGCGCGCGTCGGGGACTAGGCGAGCGCATTGCCGATCGGGAGATGGCACGAGAGTTTGGCCGGAAGTCAATAGAATTCTCGGAGTCATGGCGTCGGAACACCCTACTACCCTTAGCCGTCACATGATGAGACTGAGCAGAAGACCCGGCTGGTAGGAAGGGAAGTGGGTTTCGCCGGGCAGGAGGAGCCATCGAAGCGCTCGAGTCCGGTCGAATGCGCTCAACTGGTGTCTTTGGTCGCATCACTGAGGGCGGGCGTCCATCAGTCCGAGAAGGAGGTCGTTCGTATCGTCCCATGGCGGTAGTAGGCTTTGCTGGTGACTGGGGTGGTCTCATAGCAGGCAGCGACCGCTTCAGTCTCAACAACTGCGCGTTGGTAGTGGTGGGCTCGTTTCGGAGCGAAACGGTAGACGCCTTCGTCACGACCTCCCTGGCCGTGCGTCGAGGGGTGGAAGGTGGCAGTGACTGAGCCGAAGAAGGTGTGGTGGGCGTTGGCAGGCTGGAAATGGAAGATTGGGCGGAGTGACCTAGTCTAGACTGCGAGCGTCGAATTCGGGGAACAATGGGGCCACCACTCTCAGAGACCGGCTCCAAGTTCGAAGGCGCCCGATCATGGCTGAGGCGGGGAAGCCGTGAGGGTAGCTGTGCAACAGGTTTGTTGGTAAAGGTAATTGACGCTGCTGTCTTGGGCCGCGAGGGACTCTCAGGCCTTGACTCCTTGAGCTTGACGTTACGGTGGAGGGTAAGCTTCTTGGAATCGAAAACGGCACCATCACCGAGATCAAGGCCGGACAAAAAGTCATCTTTGTCAGCCTCCGCCTCAAGAGTTTTCTTTGCTGGAGCAGCTGGTTCCTCGTCGATACGTTCAGGGGATCGGCTCTTCCTTCGCAGCTTCAACCTTTGCTCGAAGTTGACTGGGCCTGGGGGGAGCACGAGACCATCAAATGTCTCATCTTCACTCTCGGCAGTGATGGAACTAGAAATGCTGGGGCTCAGGGCGGAGGCAGAGGAGCTGCGATTCGAGCGGCCATCCCTTCTGGTGCCGCCATAGCGGGTACCAAGACTTCCCTCGCCCCAGTCGAGATCGTCCATGCCCAACGACGGCGTCTTGGGAATGTCTTTCCTAGTGGACAACCTCAACTTGCCATCGGAGGGAAGTTCGAGATCCATTTCGAAATCGTCGTCGCCCTGAGGACGAGGTTTCTGCACCTTTTGGGGGGTTGGCGGTGTGATGAGCGGAATGGGTTTGGAGAGACTCCTAGTTTTCGACACTTTAATAGTGGCGGATCCATCTCCAAAGAAATCGTCGTCGTCGTCATCGTCCCGGAACTTGTCTAGATTGATTGCCGCACTGAGTATGCTGGACCTCGATTGGTTGGAATCGCGACGATCATTGTGAATGATAGCTGGCGCTGGCCTACTGGACTTCACAGGGCTTGCACGGACGGAGCCACCACTGACTTGTCGGATAGCATCTGGGAATTGAGATGCGTCCTGGGTCTTGATCGCCAAGGCCTTGCCTGGCTCAGGCAATTCCAGGTCGGTCTCCCAGTCTTCCTCAATTATCTGCTTAATCTTCCGACCACCAAGGCGTTTGATAGTACCACCCATAAGGGCAGAATGAGGTACGTTCTTTGGAATGGGTATACCCATGTTGGCGGCGGCCGCTATCGCATTCAAAGTTGACTTCTCGTCACCATCAGCAATGTGGACTTGTCTCTCCTCCTCGCCGACTAAAGACTCCAGATCAGAGCGGAGAGACTTGTGGGAGGAAATAGAATCGCGGCGCTGGGAAGGAGGGTTGTTGGTAGTTGTCGAACTACGAAAGGTGAGATCATCACCGTCGTCGAGCATAAAATCGTCGTCATCCCAGTTCTCGACGTCGGGTTCGCGCTCGACTGGTTGGCGTGGTTTTAATCGTAACGTCTCCATATTTGCTGTCGGATGGGAACTGGAGTGTCTATGGTTATGGTTGAGTTTGGTATGGTGGATTCGAACTCGGTCGAGTTGAGACGTGGACTACTTCCTTCAAATAGCAGGAAAGACCGGAATCGCCAGATTGTGTGCACACAGGGAATGCGAAAGATCCAGACTCAATGGTGAGAATGCATATTCAACACCAACATGTCCCCAATTCCCGTAGCATCTCCTTTGGGGCAAGCAGATGGAGTTTCGTCAAGGTCAGGTGGTTGGTGTGAATAGTAGGTAGGAAAGGAATAAAAGAAGAAGGAAAAATCCCAAGAGAAACCAAAGGATGAATCCAAAACAGAAACTGGTCAGTGAATCAAAAAGACAGACTAGGCTCTCTGTGGGATTTGTGGTAATGTTGCATGAGGAGAATGTCTGAGTTTAGGTTGTTGGATAAAGCTGGTTCGCTTGGTTGGTTGGAACAAGTGGTGATCACGGGCAAGTGTGAGTGGGCTTGAGGTGAAGGTTTGGTGGGAGGTGAGGTTGAATCAGAGGAAGGAGCACTGTGCGCGAGACAGTGTCGAAATATCGAGTTGGAGTCTTGGGTTTGACACCCTGGAGCTTGGCTCAAAGTAACACAATGTTGCGCCCAACGGAAACGTGGAATAATGAACGATTAAGAGGCAACTTGAAAACTTCCAGCTGGCAATCTTATTAAGGCTGTATTGGAAAAGACGGTTATTCCGTAATTGCGATGAGGTTGACGTCGTCACAACGAGAAGAAAAACGGGAGAAGGATAAATCGAAGTCTACTCCGTACCATTCGTAGCGTTCGGAGCGTTTGATTGCATGCAGGTACAAGTACAATTATGAACAACTCGATGAGAGAATGATCAATCGATGACTGCCAGTGCAGTAGGGAATAAGAGAAAAGATGCACCTCCTATTTCGCATTCTATTTATTGCGTAATTATTTTTGAAAGCCCAATATTCTCATATCGTAATACGGATGGCTGGGAAAGCTTGGATTATGAGCGAGCTGGGCTGCAAAATGGGCCCATGATGTAGGATTAAGAGGTGGTTGGGACGAAGCATCATCTCAATATCGTCTGGTAATGGCTTGCAGCTGGGCGCACTGTGTCATTGGATCGCAAGATCGATGAAGACGAAGAACTGAAGGCCAGGTGAAGAAGAGGGGGCAGCGAAGCCTGCAGAATTTTTCCCCAGTTTAGTCACGTGAGTGCACTGACGGTATTTTCATGCCATCATTGGCTATCGGCGAGGGCAAACCGCGTTCGAGGCATCACGACCAGAACGCGTTCAGACGCGTCGATTTCCATGAGGAGGGGTGGAAGAGCCAGCTCCTATCGGGGAGGGGGACCAGGGAGTATCATCTAGATTCCACAATGGCATCGGTGTGGCACCAGTGCACTTTTTCCCAAAATGCGATGATGTCCGTGTGAAACGCTTCATTCCCAATAGGAAGGCGGGCAGATACTTCCGCTTCCCTTACCAGGTGTATTCTGGAATTTTCGAGCAGCATATCAAAGAAACGAGGTGGTATCAAGAGGCGTATTGGTCATCGTTTTTTTTTTGGCTGCAATTGTGGTTTTTGGGCCTAGACGCAGGCACTCCATCCTCAAACTTCACACAACCAGAGGCGAGGTCACGAGGCGAATTTCGAGTGCAGGCAACGACTAGTTCTGCCACAGGTGTCATCAGCTGCGCCATGCAGGATAGGCTCAATTGCTTCAAGCCTAGAATTGAGGATATCAGTATCAGAACACATAATGCTCAAAGGTCGCAGGAATGGGCAATTAAATCCATCCTTGAGATCCTTGAGCCCGGAGAAGATCATACATAAGACCTGAGCAAACTTCATCCTGGGGTTTGAATCTTATTCTCTAAAGTGGCCCTCCAATTTCACAGACTTCTGTGCCGCGTCTCGACGCGTCCTCGTGGACAGGATTGGAAGAAGTGGGTTGCTGCCTGCCTCCATTATCGCCGTCAGTTAAGGCTGTTATAACTCAACCCCAACTTAATATTTCTCTGGCCCATCGTTTATCCCAGTTGTCATCGGACACACCGAATTTGGCATCCCATCATACCCAGTCTTGTGTATTGCGCATTGCACACAAACACGCAGTCCTAGATCTGACTTCATCATCTCTCTTGCCCCCTCTCAGGCTCATTTGTGTCCAAAAACTGTCTTCACCCCAGTCCAGCCTCGTCCATGTAAGTCGTCCAGTCAGTTCCAAAGTCGGCTTGCCCATCTAGAATCTAAATCTTTTTCCCCTCCCCCTCCCCCTCCCCCACATGAGTCCAACCCTCGAACCGTTTCTCAATCTAGCGATATCCCTGCTTTATTCCCGCGCTCGACAGACTCCCGCAGACTCCACAGCTGCTTATAGTACCCGTTGTCTTCTGGAGAAGGGGTTTGTTTCTCATGCTTATATTCCCATCATCGGCTACTGTCCCGGTCCGTCCCCGCCTTGCCTCAAAAGACCAGCCTACCTCGCCCCATTCTATTTGAATGCCCACTTATTAGTCTTGACCTCTCTTCTAATTGGGCCATATCACAGTTCCCATATTGCATCTTCCCAAAGAGGCAGAAGTGCCTGCGCCCGCCACAGCAGGATTAACATCTTCCCACATCCACTTCAGCGAAGCCTTTCCCATTCATTTCCCAGTCTCCTCTCCCCCGGATCCTTTTAATCGCCTACCCAATGGCACCGACCCAAAGGATCCTACGGTTTACCCAATCAAGGAAGAAGTCGGCCTTCGTCCTCGTGCAGGCTGTATCTACCGGACGCCACCCACTCGATCTAAAGCTCATTGGCACAGATGGCTTTTCCCCGTTTGTCGTGACATGTAAGTGAAGCCCACACCATCTCTCTTTACCCACTTGTTCCGTTTCGTCTGAGTCGTTGGGAACAAGAAACTAGGATGTCCTTGGTAAATTCGTTTATGCAACATATTGCATATGTATCAGAATGAAATCAAAAGACCCTGAGAAGCTAACGAGGACGTCTCAACTGTGTAGTACGACAGGACCGTGTCCTAAGCTTGAAGCATTCCTGCCCGGATGAGGAATGGGAAGAGATCCTGATCGCCCTGTTTTCTCAAAAGACAATCGAGGGTATCCAGGCGACGGCGAGAGTCGAGGAGACTCAGAGCGAGGACGAGCCCCCCTCTCACCTTACCATCGAGGTGCGGAGAAGCGTACAGGGAATAACCGTACGTTCATACTACCCCTTGGAACCCATGGTTCTTACGAACATATTACTGATATATGCCCCTTTCCCAATAGAAACACATGGGAGATATTACTCTCCGTTACAAACCAGAAGAACCCATTGATGTAGTAGACTGGTGTAACACGTCCATCCTAGCCTATGAAGAAGCCACCGCTGCTCTCGAGAAAGAAGGCCAGCGAGTATCAAAGCTGGAGAAGGAGCTTGAAACGCTCCAGAACCAGCTCAACGAGCTAGTTGATGCCAAAAAGGCTGACGAGAATGACCTCCTGGAGAAGTTCCGTGATCTCCTCAACGAGAAAAAGGTCAAGATCCGTGAACAACAACGTCTCCTAGATGCCTCTTCCCATAGTGTTCCTCTCGCAGTAGAAGACAGCCCAGAAGTAGCCCCACTCAGCCCCAAGGTTAAAAAGGAGCCTAAAGAATCACAGCGTCGCATCCCCGGCCCCTCGAGGAGAGGGAAACGAAAGCAAGCCACTCCCCCCGTCGAGGAAGAATCCGATGAGGATGGCTTTGAAAAGATGGACACGGACGAACCAGGCAACGCCCGTCCGCCCCCTGACTCGGAAGATGAACGTACGACGACCGCCGGCTCAGACGAAGACGTTACAGCCAGCGAGGACGAAGAGGAGGTTGCTCCACCCCCCGCGAGACCCAAAAAGAGGGAGACCGCGAGAGCGGGTACAAGGGCGAGCACAAGGACTACATCGCAGACGGTAAAATCTGAGACAAGTGAGAAGGCTGCCGAGGGGGCTCCTCCGCCGAAGAGGGAGTTGCCGTTTTCGACAAGGAAGAAGGGAGGTGCTGCGAAGACGAAACCGCCTCCTCAGCAGGAAGGGAGCGAGACAGAATCGGATGACGAGCTATAGAGATACCATAACTGAGATCCAGATGGGTCGTATGGAAGACGATGCTGATGCGGAGATGTATGGGTAGGTAGCTCTGTAGTTTCAACGAATATCATTGCTCCTTATTCTTACGATCTCCAATTGCCCGTCTGTCGTTTCCTCCGAGATTGATGATCACGGCGTAAGCCAAATGCAACGCGGACTTTCAACGCCACGATCATTAACGAGCTTCAAACGGGAGCCCTCCAGCTCGATAGATACCGCAATTTTCATCTACACCATAGTCTACAAGCCTAATTGAAGAGGAATCTACGAAGCAAGTTGATCACGAAGACAGGGCGATTTCCCTTTTTTGGTCGACCGAGGTCAACTACTCATTTTATTGCTTGCTACCCGATTTCTACCTGGACAGAACAAACCTCCGATATATAATGGGCCGATTGCCAAATTTTCCATCACTCCAGCTTCGGAGCAATTAATTCTGTCGCCCTCCTACGAATTGATCTCCCTATCACAACTGACAAACATCAAACGAAACCGAAAGTCCCTCGTGAGCCAAATTCCTCCTCGATGATAGAAGTTCAAATGAACTTCTTGATGATAGCCTTGACGCTAGCGAGGAAGCCGCGCTTGCCCTTGGACTTGTCACCCTGGTCCTGCTCCTCAGCGGGGGCCTGGGCCTGAAGGACATTATACAAAGCCTGAGCGACAATCGGATGGATGCCGTCGAAGCCTTGGCCGTTGTCACCAACGCCATTGGCATAAGCTCCGTTGGTCTGAGAGGCAATAATCATGTCGAGAGACTCAATTCGAGCGTGGATCTGATCAATGAGACGAGCCACGATACGAAGACCAGCGTTGATAGCATTGGCGGAATTGTCAAGAGTGTTGGCCGCGGTGGTGAGCCTGTTGGCGTTGGCACGAATGGGGCCAGTAGCGTCAACAACGGAGTTCTCAGCGGAGTTCTCAAGGACGCCAATAATCTCCTCAGTGATAGCATTCATGTCAGCAGAGGACGGATTCTGAAGGCCGCGGCGGTGGGCGACCTCCTGCGTGAGCTCAAAGTAGCGTCGCTCCTGGTTGGCGACGCGAAGATAAGCGTCAACACGGTCCTGAGCAGCACGCTGGTTCTCAGCATCATTGAGATCGTCATCACGCTCGGCGATGCGACGAGCGACCTCGACACGAAGGGCAACGTACTCCTCGGAAGGAGGGACGGCGGGATCGCCGCGAACAATGCGGAGCTGACCAAGGAAGCCATAGTCCTGGACAATGGCGGCAGCATCAAGAGTCATAGAGCGGGTAGGGGGAAGCTCATGAGTGTTGCGAGCGTGAATAACCTGATCTGTCATAGCGCGCATTTCGCTGCTGGCATACTGAACGCCATTGACAATGATGTAAGCCTGAGGAGAGGCAACAAGCTGGACGCCAGGGATCTGGGCATTTCCAGCCTGACCACCCTGGATGTTGACAACGTCATCAACGCTGGTGGCAAGCGAAGAAGTAGGAGAGACAGTCTCGCCCTCCGATGAAATGCCAGAGACAGTGGAGGATCCGCTCTTGAGCGAAGCGTCGTCGGCCCGGTAGCCCTTGGTAACGACGATGGAGAGCTTCGAAGGAGCCATTGTTCCGAGATGAGTCAAATGAAGAAATTGGTATGGTCTGCGGTAGGGGTCCAAATCAAAGTCAGCGACAGTCTCAAAGAAGCTTGGGGGTGTTCCGAGGTGACTAGAGAAGGAGGAGAAGATAAACTTACCAAGTGGGATTGAGAACTCTTAGTTCGAGTAAGGATAATGACAGCGACGTCGAAAATGATCTTGTTGATCTGGAGTCGACAGAGACGATGAGGCTAGCGAGAGTCTTGATGAAGGTTGATGAAACTCGACGAAGTTCGATGGAACTTGATGAAAATAAGAGATTGGGACGATGGCGGTGATGGACTTACCAGATATCGATGATAATCGATGATGTTTAGATGAAAAACAACGTTGGCGTTGTCATTTCTGGATGAGAGGGATGAGGTTAATGGTTGATCCGATGGAACCTTGGTGATGATGAGAGGAAAAGGGGAAAAGAGGATGGGGAGAGGAGAAGAATCGAGAATAAATAGACGGGGGGATGAGAAACTGAGCTCCAGTGATGGCGAGATGTTCCAGGTCAGGGAAGGAGCAACTCGAACGACTGGAGCTCGAGGAGATGATAGGAATGGCTGGAGCTCAGGGGGATGATTGGAGCGACTGGAGCTCCGGGGGGGGGACGGGAACAAGACAAGGAAAATATTGAACTTACCAATTCGCGACGAGTGTCGTCGATTGTAAAATAATCAGACCGGAACTCGTGGTTCGGGTCGATAGTATCTATGGCAACGGCGATGAGATCAGAATTGGACTCGAAGACTCGAATACCATCGCCGACGGGCTACGACGACGAGAGGGAGGAGACGAGAAAGGAGACTTGAAACTTGAAACTTACCGATAAACGACGAGTGTCGTTGATGTTTGGACGAGAAAGACCAGAACAAGGAGTTTAAGTCGAGATGCTGTGTCACGTCAGTAAGGCGGTCGACCGGAGGAAGACGCGTGTGTGATGGGAAGAGAATCAAAGCGGAAACAGAAAAATGGTGGGAAGAGAAACAATGAGAAAAGAAGAGACTTACCAATTGGGTGTGTCGATGATAGAAAGGATAACGAAGTGCTAGAACAAGTGGCTCGAGTTAATGATCAGGGTTGGGTCCACAACGATGTCAGAGATGGACTCGAGTGGGATGTGGTGGGAAGTGAAAGAAGTGGAAGAAGTGGAAGAAGGGGAGATGAAAAACCGAGAGAAGGAAATGAAATGAAACTTTCCAAATGGGGGATGCGGATGCTGGATAAAAAAAGATGACTGGAGCTTGGAGTCCAGGTCAGTGATCTGTGTCAGGTTGACGAGGCCGTTAGAACTGAGTTGGCGGGGGAACACGATGATGTGTGTTGGGGAAGGAAGAAGATGGGAAGAGTGGAGGATGGGGAGACGGGAAGACAAAGAAGATGAGAAAGGAGACTTACGAATTGCCTCGATGAGTCGAGGCTTTCGAGCAGAAAGATGAGAACACGAATTTGGGTCCGTGATCTGAAGTTGGTGACGAAGTCAGAAACAAACTCGAGAAACTCGAGATGTGCGGAAGAGGAAGTGTGCGAGGAAAGAAAAAAAGAAGAGCGAGGCAAGCGAAGAGATTTTCAACTTGTGTGAGAGCTGGAAGAGGAAAAGTTTTCCTCGTCTCCCGGATGATTTGTGATTTTCACCTTTGTGGGTTGGAATCACAAGAAATGAGGTCGGGGAAGGAGCAGTTGTGATGGGTGTTTCCCTGAGAATCAAGGAATTTGGGGAGGGAAGACGGTTGCTGGACAGAAAGGCAGAGGGAGGAGGACCAGTGTGAGACTCGGTCCTCGCCAGCCGCGACGACAAGGGAAATCGGTTCTCGAACTTACCTGCGGATTGAAACTCACTTGGATTTGGAACGATGTTCCAATGATGGCGATTGTTAGAAAAGGCCAAGAAGAATGGCGATGCCGATGTTTCGAAGGTCAGTTGGTGCGGTCACGAACTGAGGTTTCGAGGGTGGGCGAAGGAGAAAAGAGGGAAGAGTTTCAGAGCGCTGTGGGATTTTCAGAGATATATATGTGTAGCTCCAGCTTACCTCACCTAAGCTGAACGCGAGGTGGGCGACGCGTGTGGATGAGGGTGGTGATGGCTCCTTCCTCGAGAGACACTGAGATGTCGCGTCGCCCGGTGACGCGAGAGAAGCTGGGGCAACGCGTGTGTGTTGGTGGGTGACTGGAGCAAGACGAAATCGAGACGGGAAGGAGCACTTGGTATGGGAACGAGACTGGTGCACAATGCAAGGGTATCAAATGGCTACGGTTTCTGATGGGGCATATAGAGGCTGGTGTAAGTGCATCAATGGGCTCTGGCTCTTCAGATCATAAGGAGGCTTTACGTACGACCATTGAGCCAGGTATTTGATGATTTTGCAAGCATCATTTTACTCTGAGGTGCCAGTGCCATCAAAAAGAAGGCCGTTCTCCAGACAATAGATTTGGCCGTGAGTCGTTAGAGGAAATGAGCGGGATAGACGCGCGTAAGCGCCAAGACAGATCTACCTTTCTAGAACAAGATGAGAGTCAATGAATGGAGATCCGAGAGGTTCCCTGCTAGTTGCCCTAGCTTCTTTTGATTGTTGACTGCCGTAGAAACTACTCAAGATGCTCCCCTATGGATGATGAAGTCGCAGCGATGTTTCATGCGAATGAAGCGACAGACGCGCGCTTTGGCGCTTTGGGTGTAAACAGGCGCAAGCGCCAGGACAAATATCTCCCAGGCTGTCTCTGTGGACAAAGACAAGATTTAATAAATAGTGTTCCAAGAAGTTACCCACCAGTTAAGCTAGCCCGCTCCGGCTATTATATGCTGGAGACACTAGTCAAGAGGCTCTTCTCTAGATGACGAAGCCGTCTTGGTGCTTCATCGGATGAAGCGACAGGCGCGCGCTTTAGCGCTTAGATGAACATGAGACTACCTCTCCAGAAAAGCACAAGATTCGGTAAATGGCTTTCCAAAAAATTCTCCCACTAGTTAACTTCGCTCCCTTGGACTATTTTATGTCGGAGACAGTAGCCAGCAGGCTCCTCTATGGACGACGAAGCCATCCTGATGCTTCAGAAAATGAAGCGACAGACGCGCGTCTGTGCGGTTGAGGCGGGTATGTATTCATTGATGTTTTCTATGACTATAACAAGAGGTATCGAGGCACAACTTATGTTAAAAGAAGCAGGCCAGGCTAGGCAATCTACATCAGATATTTCACGGGCGAGAATTTCGTAACGAGTCTCTGAAGAAAGGATGTAAAAATTCCGTGGTAGACGCGCGTGTATGCGCTTGTATTTGACGCAGTTTAATGTTGGATGTTGGGTGCTGGGTGTTGGATCCTGCGCGGCTCGCCGAAAGGCAGAGCGCGGCACCAGGGTGATGCCCTCGGGGATGGGAAATTGCATTGAGAGCATGCTACGATGACGATCCGCAGCCAAGTACTGAGCTTCAGGGGGCCGACGGCTTCTTTGCTTGAAGGGCCCCTGGTATGTCTGGGACTGCGGCTGAATCTTCGCGGCGTCGAAGTAGGCCAGGCATTGGGATAAGGACGCAATTCGACCGCTAGAGGTAGTGGATCCGAGGGGAGCGCGAGCGGGTGGGAACGGGCTTGGCAGAATCAGAGGGGAAGTGACACACCCTGGTAAGTCACATTAGCCGGCAGCTCGAGTCTCCCTCCGCGACTCTTCTGTCGAAGAGAGAACCGCCACGAGACTTACGAGGAGGTACGAAAAGGGCTCGCGTAAACACCCAGGTGGGCTTTTGCTCGATGGATTGCGGTCGGAGTAGATGGATCGCGCCATGTGCTCTGGCTTCTCCGGTTCCTCTTGGTTGCGGGACGTTAGCTGGGGGCCTGTTTATTAGGGGAAAATAAGAGGAAGGGGATACGGTACCTTCACGGCCTCGAACACGGGACTGGAATGCTCCCCGAGCACTCAAGAAGTAGCTTTGGTCGTATACTCGACTCAAGTCCTTGCCATTATCCTTGAGTATGGCGTCAACTACGAAAAGTTTCAGTGGTAGAACAGTAGACACGACACAGTAAGTTACGACAGTGGAACAAATTTCTAACACACTTTTTATTTCTCTGGTGGATGGGATCTTGCCTATGGAAGGGCAAGTCCCTGAAAAGGCAGCATCCTAGAGCCGCCCTTCTCTCCAACCGAGATAAAAACCCGACAAGTAAAAACTGAGAAAACTCCGAACAAAACCGAAACAATAACCATGGCTCTCTCTCTCCTCGACCACCCATTAGTAGAGACTATAAAACGAAAGTCCATTACCTCTCCTCCTCAATAGCCCATAAGTAAAAGCCATGAAACGAATGTCCTTTCCCTCTCTCTCCTCAATAGCCCATTAGAAGAAGCCATGATAAACCTGATCAAGAACGACTGAAAACATTCCCACAAAAACAAACAAACAATCACGTCTCTCTCTCCTCAACCACCCATTAGTAGAAGCCATGATAAACTTCAAAAGAACGACTGAAAACATTCCCACAAAAACAAAAAGAAACAATCGCGTATCTCTCTCTCCCCTCAACCACCGATTGGAAAAAGGCATGATAAACTTCAAAAGAACACACTAAGAAAATTCCAATAAAAGCAAAAGAAGCAATAGCGTATCTCTCTCCAATCACCCATTCGAAGAAGTGTCATGAGGCTAGACGACCATTCGCTCATTTGTCGCCCTCGCCGAACTCCATGCTGAAAATCATCTCGTTCTCCTCAGCATCAGCCTTGATCTTCAGATCGATGTCGGGATTGCGTCGAACAAAATCCTCGACGGCAGGGGAGACGGGCCGGCTCGTCGGTCTCAATCGACTGATAGATAAATTCAGGAGCCCGCTGGGGAATGGGACGAGGCAACGATCGATGAGCCACGCCCCGGATGGCAAGCTGACGATCGGCGCGACGCTTGCGCAGAGTGATCGGCTGGCCGCGCTCGTCAAAGACCAAGGAGCTCCGGCGCTTCGAGACCCAATCGTGCTTGGCGGCGAGGGTCCAGTAGCGCTGCTGGGCCCAGTTCCTGGAGCCCATCTCGGCGAGCTCGGCGACCTTGGTCCAGTCGACGTCGGGTTTCTCGGGGAGACAGGCGGCGAGGGCGGCGAAGTAGCGGACCTCGGACTTGGTGTACTTGCTCGGGAAGAAGTACTGGAATTCGATGTTTGACCTCATCGCCAGGGGGCGGCTAGAGAATAGAGAGGCTTTGGGTTAGTGGCACATCTTTTTTGCATTGGAGACGTTTGCGAAGGGTGGGGAGGATGGATGCGGGGTTGGACATACTTCTGTTGAACCGACGAAATATCAGCGGGAGCGCTGTTGGTCCATGGCGGTATACAATTAGCGAGGGTGTTGGAGCGAAGAGCAAAGGAGGAAGCTATGCGATGTCGTAGCAAGGCATGATCGAGAGAAGCGAGAAATAGCAAACGCCCAGATGGAGTGAAGGAATCGTTCTGCTGGGCTACGATGGCGGAGATCCTGCGGGTGAACCATGGGGTACCCCGGGCAACCCCCGCGTCGGCACGCCACAGCCACGGGCCTCTTGTCAAAGGCCGGGCGGGGGCCGGCTGACCAAGGCCCGGCCGGCCCCGCGGGTTGTTCTGCTTATCCTTGGCGTCCGGGGACGCCTCCGGAAAGGTTGCTCTTAGCTCCCTCAGGATATGCATCTTTCGGTGGCTCAAGGACGATAACTGGACGGAATCTGATTGTGGATAAGCGAAAGGGGGAATACAAAAGGAAAAGCTAGACTTTGAAGCAAAAGGAAGCGACGAAAAGCAAGGCCCATGCCCTCAAAGTCCTCATAGTGATGTGAAGGGGGAAAAGCTATTGACGAAAGGAGACCTACGAGAGAAAACTCATTTTAGACCTGAGGTACTGGAGCTAGTCTGGGAAGGAAATCACTTAAGTTAACGGGGAGAGAACGAAACATTTGAAATGACTGTTGGGATTCACCAATGTCTTCCAGGCTAGCTGTTTCCTGGAAGGTGATAGGGGGTTGGAGTGTGCTGGAGGAGCTAAATGTGAGAGAGGCTTACCCTTTGAAAGCAGCAGGAACTCTTCGTCCAAGAGTGGGAGAGGAGACTCGGTGGTCCTGAGATGGACAGGATGCTGAAGCAAAGTTGTGATGTGCAAAGGGGCAGTTGACTAGACGATGAGTCCAGCCTAGTAGGCAGAAGAAAAGTGGAAGTGATCTCCAATAAAGAAAGGAAGGGTTGTAGTGAAGAGAGATGTTGGAGTTTGAGTGACCCCTGAGAGGAAGCTAGTGGGGTGAAGAGAGAAGAGAGGATGGTCCAAAGCTGGGAGGAATCGTGAGATTATATAGACGTTCGAAGACAGCGAGGACGAGGTCGAGGACGAGGACAGGAGTCGTCCTCGAGAGGGGAGAGGGAGGTGATCCCTTACCGAGTTCTCTCGTCCGTAGCCAACTCGGAGCACGGCCCAAGAGCCAACCTCGTTTTCCAAGATGTCCAAGAGCCAATACCTTCGGACACAGTCATCACAAGTTTGCAGGATGCAAACGACCATTCACGCCCACCTCCTCAATAATCAAGCTTTGGCCCACGACAAGAAGTACCCCGTACCCGGCCGGATATTGGGTCTGTCCTCCCCCAGAGCTGGATTCCAAAAGAGGAAGAAAAGCGGCTGTTTGCCGTCTCGCCTTGGTTGGATAAGCCCAGCGCGCATGGCCGCATGCATGTTCTGCAGCCATTTCGACCATTTTCGAATGTCTCTGCTTTGTGTACCACACCTTCATGTCAAACCCAGTTTGCTCACCTCCCCTCCACAAATAGGCCACTGAAGCAGGCCCGGGAGGTGTGAGCCTTGGAGAATATTATTGGGCTTCTCTTGCATTTGGATGCCTCGAGAATATTGGTGATACAGACCGTTTGGCGGGCTGCGCGTTGAGGAACTCGTGAACAAGCAAAAGGAAAATGGGACAAAAGAGAGAGAGAGCGAGAGAAGGAAACGGAAAGAAAAAAAGAAAAAAAGGAGGGAGGAAAGGGGAGTGAGAGACCGCCCACATCATCAAATGGCATTATCATTCCTCAGAATCTCTCCAGAAGGCCTGGCCACCACAGGAACAATTGGGGCGAGCCAGATTCAAATTGGCGGTATTCTTGACGGTATTTTTGATTGACATTTTATTTTTTGGGGGAGATCCCTCAAGCTATCATGTATATTGAAGTCGTAAACCGTGCCTTTCCTTTTTTTTATTCATTATTTTCAAGAGAGAAGAACTATTAACCCAGAAAACCCGATAGCCTTTTTAAAATACAGTAATTGACCTATGAAATCAGTGACCGTTGCATTATTTTCATCCCAGACGAGTGCAGGCTGTCCCAAGAATGGGCAAGCTGCTTTTACTAAACAGGCTACATGATGTGGAAGTCTAGATGGTTCCTAAAACAGGGAGTCCCAGCATTCGGCTCTGACGGGTTGAGAATGAGCCTCAGCGGCAGCAGCAGCGATGAGCGCCGCCGCCTCTGCCGCAAAGTCGGGCGCATGCTCATGGGTGTGGTCATGGATGTGGTCGTGAGTGTGATCATGAGTGTGTTCCACAGAATCGTGAGTGGTGTGATGGCCTTGGGTCTGAGAGTGCGGATCGCACATCAGGTTACCGTAGATACTCATGCTGTAGGCGGCATCCAAGGCAGTGTAGAGGGGGGCATCGGCCCAGGGATCCTGGCTCTGGCTGTCGTCTCCCGAGGTCTGCGGACGGTGGGTGCACTGGCCGAGACCGAAGATGCCTGTTTGCCCCAGTAGGTCTGAGGCGGGACTCATCGTAAGAGCGGGGGTACCCAGTATGTCATCGCTGCAAGACGAGATGAGGGAGGTGTCCGTCATCGGTGAGGGCACGGATGCTGGCGAGAACTGAGAGAGGAAGTGAGCGGCATCCGGCCTCTCCCGCTTCAATTTGTCGGGAGACTCATCGCGTTTCCGCTTCTTGGTACTCGAGTTCGTATTGATATCGGTTTCGACCTTGATGCTGTCTTCTTGCTTCGTCTTCGCGTCCTTCTTGCCCTTGGTTGACTTGCTCTTCGCGGCGCCCCCTTTGGTTCGCTTCTGAGGTTCTTGGCCCAACATGGCAGAGCGGAATCGGGAGTAGCGCATCCGGGCTGCGTGGCCGTTTGTAATCGGTTGGGCGAGGATGGGATCTTTGGCGACTTCGTTCCAGTCGATCTACGAGGTAGATGGCCTATGTTAGCGCCACATTTCAAAGTCGAGCCAATCTGGGGGGGGTTCGGCTCGGTACTTACATCCTTGAGGCATTTCTGCTTGAGAATGGCGAAGAGGAATCGTGTCATCTGGTTATCGTTGTTTGCCATGGTGACTGGAGAGAAAGGTTTGATGACGAGTGAATCTGATGAGAGTTGAGATTATGCGAGGGAGATCGGACGATGCTGTTTCGAGTGAAGGTGTTGGTGATGAGTATTTTGGGTGAGATGGAGCTGGAATAGACAGATCAGGTCTATCCAGTTGTTAGGTCCCAAGTTTCTTGTGGTTTGCAGTGGGGTTGAGTGAGTTCAGGATTCTTACCTGGAGTGAGAGTACTGTTACATTCGGTGAGGTGAGGCTGGCAAGTCTTATGGAGGGGGTGGACTTTTCTGAATGGCTGAGTAGATCTACCCTCCCTACTCTCTAGATGGCCGGTACTGGTTTTGACTACTGATTCTTTCTTTCTTCCCCAAACTGTTTGGGTGCAATGAATATGGTAGAATTAGGGACACGGATAGGGGTGACTGAGAACAACGCCTTGAATTTACAGTGGCCGGATGAGGCCTTTGATGATGGATGTATCCCCTTGATCCTCTTTTTGTCCTTTGTGTACTTGATGATCAAGAAGATAGAGTGTAAAGAGAGTGTGTAACGCCTTTCCTTGGCTGGTCGAAGGAAAACTGGCTCCAAGGCACAGGCCACAGAGCTGCAGTATGAAATGGTGTATGAGGTGGCGAGGAGGGATGTTTGCCAAAGCTCATCCAGTAGGATGACCTAAGGGTGGGCGACGATAGGCTCGGATGGATTTGGAGGCGGCACCTTGCCGAAGACTAGCGATGCACGGCACAGGCGAAATGAGAGCACAGAAAGGGAATCAGGGAAGCAGTTCGAGGCCCGGATCGAGCGGAAGCCGAGACCCAGGCGAGTAAGACGACAGTTCGACACCGAATGTGACACTCTCAGGCGCAGCTCGACTCGAATCGTAACTCGCTGAGCGGAGTAGACCGTTGGTCGCGGAGTCCAAGGCCGTATTGACGTTGTGTAAGGAGATACGTGGCCGACGAAGAGGAGGAGGTTGGATGAGAAGGAGGAGGAGCAGGCGAATCGATGTGCGTTTCCGACGCCCGCTGTTGTAGGAGTGGACAAACACAAGTAAGATTCCCAACTTGGAAAGCCTCGTTTCCGATTTTTCTTCTTTGCAAACCGCGGAAGACAAGAAGGAACGAGGCCAGGGACCTGGAAATGCACGAAGTCGGGGAAGTTTGCTCAATAAATAGACTTGGTACGACGTACAGACGGACGGGGATAGGCAGATGGGATGCGCAAGGTGTGGGTGTGGGTGGGCACGGGGGGTGTGGACGGTAGCAATGCGCAGGGAAATCTCAAACACTAACACACACGAAGGATGCACAAGTTGGACGATGTGGAGTGGGGGGGGAATCACGGAAGCGGGAAGATTGGGCTGCCTGCAAAGGGCGCCATTCCCAGAAAGGTTTGATGAGAAGCCCATGGGGACACGGATCAACATGGATCATAATGGAGGGTGGGTTCAACGTTGAGTTTCGTTTGTATGAAGTCGCCCGTAATCTGCACTTACGAAGTATTGGATTCGGGGGATGATACCCTCCATTTCCCGATTCCAATCAGGATTGGTGAATCTTTTGATACGTATGCACTTGCGCTTAATCTCTTGTTGATTGTGAAGCTGCGGCATGTCCCCGGCGGACGAGATGACGCAGCGATCCGTTCAATAGAGCATCAAATGCAGCCTCGAGAGTTTTTCTTTCCTATTTGATTCTCTCGTGCGTCTGTTCGAGCGGAGCGCGCCAAATGAGAAGGTCTCGTAGAATGTTTGCTCTGTCGTACACATCATGTACGCTGCACTGAGCCGACAGCAGGGATGTAAATGGGAGATGAGGGGCTGGGACAAAGTCACCACGAGTACCGAAACACAAGGCAACGGACCATTTTTAGCGGGGGGGAGGGGAGGAAAAAAAAATGAAAATGAGGAACATCAATAACAAGGTACCGCAAAGTGAGTCACGCAGATGCAAGACTAAATTGGTCGGGATCAATGTATTACGGTGGAATGGGATGGGATGAATGAGATGAGGAACCGAGACCGAAAATACTCGAGGTCTGTGGGAATTGTTTGCTTGTGGCGACATGACGAAAATCATTGGACGCCGAGACGACCGGCAGCTTTGGGGGCTGCATCCGGCATGACGTTGTGCTTGAAGGATCATGTAGAAATCTGCTTGTTTGCCGTGAAGGACAACTGGCTCGCATCGAGGATGAAAATAATTGAAATCATTGATCCGTTTGTCTGTTGGAGGGAGCAAAAATGTCCAAACCTAAAAATTAGTCCATCATCATCGCCATCGCCTCCATCGATATCCGAGCGGATCAAGGTGTCTCAATGCTCAAGAAGGGGGGTGTAAGCGAAGTCTAATGTTAGCCCGGGCGCAGCAATAGCCTGTTGTTACCTTGGCAAGGAGGCGAGCAAAAAAAAAAGTTCTCTGGCTTTCGTTTGCAGAGATCCATGCACCCGAAAAAAAAGACGGTCTGGAACAGCTCCTTTGGCTCACCATCCAAGGGGCCTCACCAATTGGCCATTGTCGACATCTCGACAGTTACACATGGTATGCGGACGGGGGAAATTGCGCAGACCATAGAGGCCTCTAGTTTGGACCGAATTAACAGGCCATTTTCCAATTCATGGACCAGCTTCCCCGTCGAAAAGATGGCGATGGTTGATGGTGGTATGAAGTGAGGTAGATGAAGCGACGCGTTGCCGCGAATTGAGGCGGGGGTACGAGACCCATCGCTGGTGCCAATTTTCCACGAAACCACGTGAGCGGGACGAGCGGTGAAAAGAGCCCGAGTCAAGGGGGAGCTTGTGCCCAAAAGCCCCAATCAAGGTCAGGATTCAATGGGACCAAGCTCAAATCATGACATTGGTTTGGGAATTGGTGGGGAGTGGGGACGCTGCTGCCTGTTGCCTGATGGCCTGAGTCCCAAAGGAGCTGAAGTCACAGACCCCTTCGCTGCCTTGATTGTCAGGCTGGATGGGCAATTGTTCCGTCCTCCGGCTCGGGAATTTGAGTGCAAGGGTCATGACACAATTCATTCGTATTTTGTGTTGAAATGGACTGAAAATGGACTGTATCAAACCAGTGTCATACTGTGGTCTTGGAGACTCGCTTCCGTTTCTTCCATTTTTCCCCAACCCCTTGAATTTGTTTTGCTGCCCTCCCTTGCTTTGGTTTTTCTGCCCAAAGCACGCAAGAGCGCTGCGAGGAATTCCTCCCGAGTCCCACTGCGCCATTGATCTTCACACTGTCCTGCATAGTGAATTGGACACTAGACAATGCAACATTGGACCGTGCGGATTTGACGGGATTCTGGCAGAGCAAGCAAACATTTGATAGTACATGTCAAAAAGTACCTGCCGATTACCAATTGCTCTGTCCACGCTCTACCAATTTCCCACCCACAATTCTCTGTCCCCAAGATACTCCCATACCACTCCTCTTCTCCACATCCCCTCAGACGTGATATCGCACTATCGCCACCACACCACATCACAGCGCCATCAATTCACTCGGAACAAGAAACATCCCGGCCGTCTCCCCACGTTTTGTTTGTGCCCCCGAAAGCTCCGATTTCTTCGGGAAGAGCGCTAAGCGGCGTGAGCATTAAAGAACAAAAGTACCGAGGCTGATAATCTTAGTAAAAAAAAAATCGAGGGACACCCTTGAGGCGCAATGAGTAAGAACTGGAACGACCGCGCCGACAGGGACTTGTTCTTCACCATCTTGTCGGTGAAGAATATCGGCGTCATTAGCGGAGGGGAATGGACGACTATCGGTAACCATATGAGGGCTTTGGGCTATGGCTTCACCAATGAAGGTTGCCGGTAAGTCTTGGGGCCCTGGCCTGTGCTATGTACACCGGCACGTTTGACATCTCACATCTCATGTCCCACCTCTATACACCCTCTACGTATTGTTTTAGACTGGTTTCTACCATGTTTGCTTTGATAGCATCCTCGACTTTTCTGTTTCGTTAGCTCGACCTTGTTCGCCTGTATCTGATCTACATTGCCTCTACACTCTCTCCCTTCTCTTATTCACTTGGTCATGATACTCTTGCATGTGAATTAAGCTAATACTTAGTCGGCAGCCAACACTTTCAGGGTCTCCGGCGAGCACAGGCCAAGGTCGAAGTCAATGGCGCTCTCAACGCAGATGGGACGAGACGACCCGTCGACCCGACCTTGAACCCCATCACTAGGCGTCCAGGTCCAGGCCGCGGTCGACCAAGGAAGCACCCTCAACCTCAGGCGCCTGCTCAGCCCCAGACCCAATTCATACATATGCAGCCCCAGCTGAAGATAGAACAGCAGCAGCAACAGCAACAACAGAAGCTGCAGCAGCAACAGGAGCAACAGGAGCAGCAGCAACAGCAGTATCAGCAACAACAGCCTCAGCCCCAGCCTCAGCCCCAGCAGCAGCCACAACAGCAGCAACCACCGCACCAGACCCCAACACCGAACCCGCAGATGATGGTCAGCCCGGTCCCGGTACCCACCGCCGGCCCCATGCCGCCCAACGCAGCGCAGTCGTTGTCTCCGCCCGTCAACATGACTCACGCTCAAGCTCAAGCTCAAGCTCAAGCTCAGGCTCAGGCCCAGGCCCAGGCTCAGGGTCAAGGTCATCCTCGCGCAATGCCCGGCCAGATGCCCGTTCCTGTGCCTGGTCCTGTTCCCCTGGGTGCTACCGACTCTCCTGCTGAGCCTGAAAATGATGAAGAGGAGGAGGGCGAGGAAGAGGTAGAGGAGGCAGAGGCGGAGGCGGATGGGGAGGACGAGACGGAACCTGAGCCAGAGGATGACGATGATGAGCCCGCCGCAAAGCGGGCGAGGCTGGATGATGGTCAGCATGAGCAAGCATTGAATGAGGAGGATGTTTTGGCTCTTGCTCATGGGAATCCTGCGGATAATTACCCTTCGCCCACGTGAGTTGTCCCCATTTTTGTCTCTCTTGGGACATGCTCAAGCTTCTTTTATGCTAACTCTCGTTGTTTCTAGTTTCAACTATGCTGAGGCCTAGATGCCTGTCTCTCTTTTCTGAACTGGACAAATCCAGAGTGGATGGAGAGCAGAGTCACTTACGCAGCTGTTTCCCGGACTGTGTGTGCTTCGTTGATGTTTTGGGCGGTTCTTTGTCTTTTTTTATTTTTCCTGTATAATAGGCGATGACGAATTACGTATCTCGGTGAGCATGTTTTTTCCTTCTTTTTCTTTCTTTCTTTCTCTCGTATCTGGAGTCGGCGAGTAGCGGAAAGCAGAGTGTAGGGCTGTCGGGGAGTTTGACCTGAGAAGAAGTGAGCTATGTATATTAAGTATTGCATTTCGATTACCTTAATGACTAGATGGTGGCTCCGTCTCGAGTCACTTGTGTGTTTTGATGGTTTGATGAGTTCTCCTGACAACTAAGGTATTGATCCATCATCGCAACTTTTTCTCGCAGGAGTCTAACAGCTAAGATGACCAGGATGCATGTAACACAAGACCAAGGATATAAGGCAGACTTCACACCTTTTTCACGATATCACCAAAGGGATCAATGCTCTTTCCATCTCCCCAGTTAATCTAAATGAAAGCTCTCTCTTCATCTCTGGAAATAAAAAGAAAGCCCATTCCTGTCACCTTCGCGAACACTCTCCGAACCTCCTTCAGATTCAACACTTCACCATTCCCTTGAGCAGTCTCGTCATTGTCATCTTCTCGAGTGCTCTCCATTCTTCTTTCCCAAGTGTCAACGTTTCTCTAACCGGTCTCCTCGTCGCGTCAACTTCTACCCCGTTTCTTTTTTTCGAATAATTTCTTCCTCCAGGTTATTCTCATCATCAATTCCTTCATCTTCACCACTCAACATCCTCATTTTGAGAATCAAGCACTTCACCAACGCACATAACCAACCTCATACCAAAAGCATTTTCCCACTCTATATCTAAACCAGGCATCAAAATGTCCAAGTCAACCTGGACAGCGGATGCTGTCCACGACCTCTTCTTGTCCATCATCATGGGCGATGAAATCTCGAGACCCGCCCCGAACTGGGACAATGTCTCTAGTATCATGCAGCAACTGGGCTACAGATTCACCAAAGAGGCTGTCAGGTATGTTCCCACCCCTCGCCCCCCGCCCCCCTTCCCCGCAACATACCCTGTTTTTCTTCCTTCTTTAGGAACGCACCTACCTCTACGTCTTTATTTTCCCTGCGCTTCACGTTCGAGTAGAATCTAACCCATGGTCTCTAGGCAACAATTCACTAAGAAGCTCTGGCCCAAATTCCAGGACCGACGCAACGGTGGAACTGACCCCTCCACCCCGTCCCCCGCGAAGAAGATCGCGAAAACTCCTACTTCTTCCCAGAAGAAGAAGAAGAAGTTGGCCACTCCTCGCGCCACCCCCTCGAAGCGCCGCAAGCCCGTCGTCGACGAGGAGGATGAGGATGAGCTTTTTGATGTGTTCACACCTACCAAGAAGCCCAAGGTTGAGAAGGAGGCGAAGATGGAGGGTGAGGACGCGCTCAAGCACTAGACGCCTGAAGAAAGGTTTGGAAAGAGGAAGACGGGCCACAGGTCCTTTGTTCTGTAAGTAGACATGTTCCTCCCCCTTTTTTTTCTAATCTAAATGTCTCTGTATCTCAGTCGAGAAAACAGACTAACTGGTCTTTTCTATCTTCGGATAGATAACCCGGCTATACCTCATCGTCACTGGTCCTTGTCTTTTCTCTACCTTCTTTCTTTTTAGGTGGATATGTCTAGTTCCACCGGGTGTGTTCGAGGCGGCTCACTATTAAGCATCGCTATTTGTAGGTGAGGCTGAGGCTCCGAGTTGATCTTTTCAAGTCTCACTGTTCATTTTTCTTTTTCCCTTGAGCCTGTTCACAAAATTTCTTGAGAATCAGATGGATCAGCAATTGTTCTTATCCACGGATTCAAGCTTGCATTAGGGGAGAGAATAAAAGGAAGTCAAAACAAAATCGAAAAGGCCATTCGGCTATCTTCAGTACACATTCTGCTTCGTGATCGTCATAAAAAAGTCAAGCTTTATACACCACCGGGACTCCTCGTAGAGACGAAACATCACGCGGTCCATAGTAACAAATAAAAGAAACAAACTTTGATTAATGTTAAACTGTTACCTGGTCCTCAACGAAGACATAAAATAGTGGTATCGTATCATACACCCAGAACGCCATGCCCATATTCTTTTAAGCCCACTTGACCCAGGACCCGTGGCCGCCATCGAGGCTTCCATTGCTCCCCCAAAGATCCCAGGCCGACTCGTATAACGTACAGGCTATAATGACAAAACTCCAACAGAAAAAATCATGCCCCGCAAACAACCCCGATTATATGAAATCCCATTTCTATCAACGTCCATGAGGAGGCATGGGGCCCGCGGTAGGCATGGGTACACCCCCATTGTGAGGCACAGACATTCCGGGGACCGGATGAGGCGGTCTGATGTGAGAAGAAAATGCAGCTGTAGCAGGATTCGGCTGCATTCCCGTAGCCGGCTGAGGTGGCCTAGCATAAGCAGAAGGCATGGGTGGTCCATTGGCAGGTTGAGGCATTCTACCAGAGATAAGATTTTGTACTTGAAGGGCGGGGCTCTGCGTTGGTGTGGTGGTAGCCACGGGCGGTGTTCTCACGGGAGGTGGTCCAGCGGGAGGCTGAGAAACAACTCGCCTTCTCTTGGCCTCTCTCTCCTCAGTGGCACCCAGTCGGGCGAGAATATCCCGGATCTGAACGCTATGACGCTGGAGAGTGTTGGTGGCGCCGCCGGGCAGATCGAAGCTCATGGTGTTAACAATTGCTTCATAGAGTGTTTGCGTGTTAATGTTTCTGTACTGGGCATGCAGTGATTCGCAGAATTGCTGGAGGCCGTTAACCTGCGTCATCAACTGGCTCAGGGAAGTCCAGTTATTCTTCTCCAAAGTCTGCATTCGGTCGGTGACTTGGCGTATCGACTCGCTTGAGGCAGCGTCCGGCACGGCGGCTGGGCCGCCCGCTGCGACAGAGCTGGCGCTAGTCCTGATGGTCCTCGCGACTCCGTCAACCTTGTTCTTTACATCGTCCGCCGCCACTCTAATATCCTTGATTTGAGCCTCAATGGCACCTAGTCTGTTCCGAAGTTCTATGGTTTCCTTCTGAGTTGAGTCGGCTTGCGCCTCGACAACATCGAGCTTGAGTACGAGTCGCGAGTTCAACTGCGCAGTCTCATCAGCGCGGTGTGCGAGGTTTTTGGCCGTGGTGTCGAGGACCTTGAGTGATTCCCCCTGGCGGGCTTGGAGAGCCCTGACCTCCGTGATCGTCGTTCCCATCTCGGCCGGCATGTTTCTATTAATGCTAGCTTGGCTCTCCGGGGCTGCTGCTCTACCCTCGACGGCGCCGAGTCGTTTTCGCAAATCATCGACCCAGCCGCCCACCATCTGGATCATGGCGTCCTGCGCAGCTTTGAGATTCGCAGAGAGCTGAACAGACTTGGCAATTTCGGGGGCCACTTCGACCTTTACTTTCTCCGCAACAGCGTCGACGTCTACCGAGGGCGACGCGCGGTTCTCTTCAAGGGCACTGAGGCGCTTGTTGGTGTTTTCGTCTTCCTTTTCGAGAAGAGATATTTTTGACCGAATGTTAGGCAGGGCACTGTCCATCTCCCAGAAAAGATCGTCAAACTCGCCAGGGTCGAATGCGCCCAATTTTTCCTTATGGATCTTAACCGTGGCTTGTAGGTCACGAAGAGCCTCGGCGATTTCCGTCAAGCCTGCTGGCTGCGTTGGCTGCGCGGCCTGGGTTCCCTGCGAGGACAGCGTTGACCTCAGGTCTTGCAGTTTGCTTTCGTACGTATTGACCTTGGCATTTAGCTCGGAAAGGGCCTCGGTGATTCCCGACAAGTCTGCTGGTGGTGTTGGCTTCAAGCTGCGCAGTCTCTCTTCGTGAGTATTGACCTTAGCCTCCAGTTCACGAACCGCCTTGGAGACTTCCATAAAGTTGGGCGGCAACGCCGGACTGGGTGAAGCAGACGCAATCCGGGCTTTATTGGCGGCCTCTAAATCTGAAACTGCTGAAATGGCGGTACTAACAGCGCCAGCTACCCGAGATAGCCGGCTTCCGGTATCATTGCATGTCGAATCTAGCTTTTCGGTGGCTCTCTCGATCTTATCAAGACGGCCCTTCAAGTAAGTGTGGGTCATCTTGCCGCGATTTTCCTCCGCAGCCATCCGCGAACGAAGGTCCTTAGCCTCTGTCACGCTTCTTTGATGATCCATGTCTAATTGCCTCATGGCGGCTTGCAGCTGAGAGACGTCTTCGTTCAGCTTCCGCTGCATACGGTCGAGTTCTCGGTAGTCGGTCATAGGCGTCTTCTGAGCGGGGCTGGGTTCCTTGTCCTTGGCGCGTAGTGATTGGATTTCTGATTTCATGGCCTCGCGCTCTGTGGCGATTTTCTGTTTCTCATCGACAAGCTTTGCATAATCGCTCTTGAGGCTCTCGTGCTCGCTGGACAAGCTCTGAAGCTGCGACTGAAGATTTTGCATTTGGTTCTGGGTGGTTTCGTTGTTGTCTGTCATCGTCTTGGTAAGTGCGTCTACACGACTGGCGAGACTACGAAGGTCACCACCATCAACCGTGGGAGGCATGGCGGTGCTGGAGGCGGTCGATGATTGCAGAGATGGTTGTGGTGATGAGGAACGAGAAAGCTTGCTGAGCATGGTGGTCATCAGGTCTCCGAGTACCCTGTGTTGGTCTGCGGCCATCTCTTTGTAATCTCTGTCGAGATCACGGAGATCCGTTTCTCCCTTCTGGACACTGAATTTGAGCACCTCAGCGGCTCCGGCCATTCCCGGAGCCTTGCGCATATGCTTGGCCAGATCACTCTTTCGGGTTGCCAGAATCTGCTCAGAGGCCTGCACCTTGAGTTTCAATGCCACCCTGCCAGCCAGAAGCTCGGCGAATTTGTCAAATGGATCGAGATCTTGAGCACCACCTGCCTTGAAGGCTAGGGATTGAGCACTCCCTGAAACCCTGACGAAGGCCGAAGGAGGCTTTGCTTTTTTGGAGACAAGATCGTTAGTAAGAATACATATGGTAGCGTAAGACAACTACTGCAGCCGCTTAGGTGGTCGCGTGGTTTTTAAGAAGTATTGACTCACCTGGGAGATTCTGCGATGTGATCGAGGGATGGCGCCGGGGTGGTGGTTCGTGCCCTCCGATTCCACCTCGACCTAGAGTAGGCCTAGAACGGGCCATGCTGTCCTCAAAGCTAGGCTTCTTGGATCGTAGATCCCAGTCTGCGCCGTTTCGGTCTCTGCCCCGATCCCTACTGTTCTCCCTACCGGGATAGCGCTCTTTACCAAAGTCACGCTCTGGAATGCTTCTCTCGCGGTCACGGCTCGTATCCCAGCTTGGGCGACGACCTGGCGGTGGGGAATATGGCTCGCGACCCCGGCCTCTGGGCCCAGTCGGCAGAGGTCGGTAATTATCTCTATCCCCCATCCTCTCTCTCTCTCTCTCTCTCTCTCTCAAGCTGTAACAACTTTAAGGCATGCAAGGTAGACGCGCTTTTCGGTCCAACCCGCCAGTGTGACCGTGCATGGAATTCAACAAATCGAAGAGTGTCTCAAAATTCCGGCAATGTGAGCTGTGGGAAGATATAAGTTCGAGGGTAATACAGGGAAGGCCTGGTGTTTCCAGGGTGTAGGATTAAACAAGTTAAGATAGATTGAACCCCAGAGAAGAGAGCGTTTCAAGGAAAATATCCTTTTTGTTTGTTTTTAAATGGAGGACAACAAGGGGCCAACCTGAAGGCAAACCATGCAATAAAGATCCCGGTTCATGAGAAGCAAGATGCCGTGATTGAAGAATGAGGTGGCGAGGCGGTGATCAATGTGAATGCCAAGTCGGATTGCGTGAAGTAGCGGAGAAAGAAGAAAAGTTGGTTTTCGGACAGTGTTGGTGATAGTTGTTGCTGGTTGGTTGGTGCCTGCCTTGTCTTGTGGTGAGCTCCTGCTCGTTTTCTCAGCTGTACGTGTACCTTAAGCGGGGTCGAAAGTTGCGATGACAAGGGAAGGTGCATTTGGTCAAATGATGATGAGCTCCTTCTTCCCGTAAGTCCTGGGCACAAAATGGAATTAATGACTGTGAAGAAAGTAGAAATAGATGTCAAGTGAGATTTCTTGAGATTCCCATGTTCGCATCATCCTTGCTTGGGTCAGTTTGAAAATACGCGCCCAGGAGACACGCGCTAATCCGAAGGTGGGAAAGGTAAGAGGATCTCGGTACATGAAATCCAGCCTGGGCGCTAACTGAGGTACATCCAGAAGTCTATTCTCAAAGATCAAATTTGATATAATTGGATATGAGCAAAAGTTCAGCCTGTCTGCCTCTGATCTATTTCGAATATTCACACGCGACAAAAGCATAGACACCATCGAGAGCTTTTTATAGCGAATGGCACCTGCGGGAAGCTGCCGTGGGATGCTGCCCTTGCATAAAACAAGCCAAACTTCTGAGCAAACATGCAGTCTCTGGGGGAAGGAATATGGATGCTATTTGGGATGCAGTCACTTTCGGAAGTTGAGCCCTATCTCCGCCTTTGGGGGCCATTCATTCTTGAGAGAGCAGTCCTGAAACATTGATGACATGTAATTGAATAGGTAGAGAACACGAATATTACAAAATATAAGGTTTCTACGCCAAACTGACTGAGATTATGTCTCAGAAAGCCCTGTATCATTTGAAGATTTTACAAAGTTATCAGGAGGCTGATTGTCATTTTACCCATTCCCTAACATGATTGTCTACTTGTCTCCCAACTCAGAACCTTGCCAAGGGGTCTAAAGGCTGTCGGGTTTTGCCAGTGTCTGCCAGCTGGCGGCTAAATTCCACAACGTCACCACTTCGCCACGGCTCTGCTTGTCACCCACCACCTCATTCTATATCTAAGAGTGTGTGTCGTCTTGTCATCGAAGCTCCCCAGAAACAGAAGGAGAAAAAAGAACCAAAAAAGAGCGGCGGAGAAACCACACAAATAGGAGAAGACCAAAAGCGCAAATACCACGAAAAGGACCCAAGAGAAGAGTCAAAAAAAAAAAAAAAAAGATGGACCGCAGACGCGCAACGACCCGTCCGCGAAGAGCAGGCGAAGCCTTCGCCCGCACCCACCACCTCGACAACGACTCCTCCACCACCTCCTCCTCAGCCCCCAAAAAGGTCAAATTCGACGTACGCAACCCCTCAGCCCTCGCGCCCACCGAGCGAGACGAAGAAGACACATTCCTCGACGCCGACGTCATCGGCAAGTCTTCGAGCTCGACGACGAAGCGCGGCGCCGTGAACATTGACGGGTTCGAGAGCGATTCCGACGACGTTGACGAGTTCGATGCGCGGGCGCAGCAGAGGCGGAAGGGGAATGTGGATATTAACGAGGCTTTTGCCACGTATGATCCGAACGACGATGGGACTGTTAGGAGTGCCAAGAAAGGTGGTGGTGATGAGGATGAGGATGACGTGAACATGTTTGCGGAGAGTGATGAGGAGGAGGAGGCGAAGAAGAAACAAGGCGGAGATGAGGAGGATGCAGAGTTCTACGCGAGTGGAAAGAAGAAAAAGGGCGTACGATTCCTCGACTCGAACCAAATACAAGGCCAAGACCTTCGGAGCACAAGCGGCGGTACAGTCCGCATAGACATCTCCGACTCGGAAGAGGAGGAGGAAGAAGAAGAGGAAGAAGTCGTGGAAGAAGACGAAGAAGCCTGGAAAGAGGACGTCATAGACGAGGAGGTCGGTGCCGGCGGCCGTAAGAAGCGAGCGCCCAAGATCGAAGCCTTCAACCTGAAAGAAGAGCTCGAAGAGGGCCGCTTCGACGAGAATCAGAACTACGTGCGGAACGCCGTGGATCCGGATGCCGTGCATGACCGCTGGCTTGAGGGCGTTAGCAAGAAGCAGATGAAGAAGGCGGCTGTTGCGCATGAGAGGCGAGAAGCTGAAGCCGAAAGGCAACGGAGGGAAGAGGATAGTCTTTTGACGTCTGACCTCCTCGCCACGCTCATAAGAAACTTGGAACGCGGCGAGACTGCGCTCGAAGCCCTCGCGCGTCTCGGCAAACGCCAGAAGAAGGAGAAGAAAGTACCAAAGTGGAAGCTCAAGAAGCAAGGCGCCATGGATACCGACGCGGATCAAGCTCCCGAAGATCCCGAACAGGCACGCATAAGCGCTGCCATTGCTGCCATTACAGACGCCGCTGATAAGCTGCTCGGTCGGGACCGCGCCGACATCTACGACACGGAGAGGGAGCTTCTCGTCCGCGAATATAAACGGGAAACGGGTCAAGACTGGGTCGAGCCCCGTGTCGAAGAGACCTCCGCCGAGCAGAATGGAGGGCCTGCGGTGGCGAAGATGTGGGAGTATAGATGGGTCGATGGCCGAGGGGATGGATCGCGTCAGGGGCCGTTTGATGGGCCGACTATGAAGGCGTGGCAGGATGCTGGGTATTTTGGGGAGGGCGTGGAGTTTAGGCCCGCGGGTGAGGAAGGGGGATGGAGCAGAGTAGCCAGCTTTATATAATACCCAGGGGTTTACAATCACGGTTTATGAGGTCGAGAACAGATGGTCCATGTAAAAGATTCACAGGGAAGGAAGAGAAAAACTACTTGCGTACTGCCGAGAACATTTAATGCCTAAAAGTCATTGTCCATTTTTTGGTAGAATTACACACACGCTTCTATCCATGGCCAGGTCCGTAATTTTAGAAAACTTGATCCTACAACGCCTCCAGAGAAAGAAACACGGCCCAAAAGGTATCACAAACACCCTACAGAAAAGCAACCTCTTAGCTCAGATCCATCTTCTCGGCGCCCGTCGCGCCGTTAGCTAACCCAGCAGAAAAGTCAACGGCGCCATCGTCTCCGATGAGTCGCTTCTCCGACTTGGCGACGAACTCGACGCTGCGCGCCGAGTCGTAGAAGAGGTCGTAGCTCCGCCGTACATCGTTGACCTGGACCTGCTTGGACTTGCGCTTGTTGCTGATGAGTTGCGAGGTCATGATGAGGTTGATGGCGTAGCGGAGGCCCGTTTCCTGGCCCATCTTGGCTAGAAGGGCGAGGGCGTCCGGCGAAAGGTCGACCTCTTCCTCCTGGGCGCGGATGGAGATGATTTGCTTGATCTCGTCGCCGGAATAAGGGTGGGTTTGGATGATTTGGGTCCTGTCGAGGAAGTCGAGGGGAAGGCCGTGGGGGCTCTTGTAGTCAGTTCCTCGGATGCGCGAAGATCCTCTGTTGGTCGCCATGATGACGACAGGCGCGAGGTCATCCTCGAGAGCCCTGTTAATGTAAGAGAAGCACTCGATATCGAGCATATGAACCTCATCGATGAACAAGACGCCGGGCACAATCTCAGCCTTGCCTTCCTCCTTCCACTCACCAACCTTGGTGTTGATCTGGTCTCGGATCTCACTGCGAATCTCGCCAGTATCACCAGAGAAGAGAGCAAGGTATCCCTGGGTGCGAGAATTGATAACATCAATCTCGTGTAGCGTAACGGTGTGAACTACCTCCTTGCGCCTCTGAAGCTCACCGTCAGGGCACTGCATAAACTTGGTATCGGCTCCCATGGCGTCGTACTCTCGCGAACGCGCATACGACCTGCCGAGCTTGACAATCCTACCCGACGCCTTCTCGATGGAGATGATGTCACCGGCAACGACTCGCTCCTTGGTCATCGCATCAATCATCTTAGTGCCCATATCATAGACAGCCTCCATGTCGGTTGTCTTGATTGTGAGCTTGCCCTGCTTGGCGCCGCCCGTGACGGATCGGTCGATTTGAATCTCGACGACCTCACCCTCCATGATTTCCGTCTCTTCCTTGATTCGGACACCAATCGACTTGCGGAAGGCTTGCGTAAGGGCTTCAGTCTTGGACATTTCGAGCGAGAAAATTTCGGAGGAGGCGAGGCTGGTGAACGGGACATCGGAGCCGAGGGCTTGGGCCAGACCCATGGCAAGGGCAGTCTTTCCTGTGCTGTACTTCCAGTGTTAGCACTGGATTTAGTGGACCGCAGATGTGCGCGCCACTCCACTATAGATGGCTTTGTGTAGCCCGAAAAGAGGGGGAGAAAAAAGGAAAACATAAACATACCTGGGAGGGCCGGCCAGAAGCACAGCGCGACCAGCAATAGATCCTTGTTTCACCATCTGAAGAACAACAGCCATTGACCTCCTGGCCTTCTCCTGACCAACAAGCCCTTGCGACGCCGCTCTCGGCTCGAGCGTAGCGGCATCGACGCCGAGGCCGCGAATGTGGGAATGCGCCGACACGAGCTGCTCGAGACCCCTCAGGTCCTTGCTATCGGATACGGTCATTACTTGCTGTTGGGGGCAAAAAGTGACAAGAGATTAGCTGCGGAACACACTGATGAGATCTGAAACTATTGGCTTTTACTTACTGCAGCCATGTTTAAAAGGTATCGGGGTTGTGCAGGTTGGAAAGGGGGTGATTTTCCTTGGAACTCCCAAGATTGATGGTATCTGAAATGCTTATTTTTGAGCCTTGCAGAAGCACGACGTCTGCGAAGACCGCTCACCCAGGCACTCACCCAGGGTTGATGCCTGAGTCATCAAATTTTATGCATCAAGTGAGCATGGTCTGTATTAAATCACTCCCACTCTAACCACTAGAACAGGAAATCATTTTTAGGAATTGTAAACAATATTCTAATATTTAAAGAATTATAACTATATAGAGTACTTTAATAATAATATTATTTTTAATAGTTTAAGTATTTTTAATAATCTAATCTTATTTAATATTTTTATTAAAATATTTTTTAAATTTTTTTTTTATTTAATTATATAATTAAAGTACTTTATTAATAATAAGTTACTATTAAGCTAAAGATTAGTTAATTATTATTATTAAAGTAGTTAATTATAAACTAAAATAATTTTAAAAATAAAATAATAAAATTAGTTTTAAATAATATAATAATAAAATAAAAAAATATTTAAAATTATAGTTTATAATTTTATAATATATATTTTATTTAAATTAAGTAATATAATCTAATAATATAAATAAATTTTTATTATTTACTTTTTATAATAATTAATAATAGTTAAAAATAATATTATAAAAAAATAATTTAATAATTAAATAAAATATTAAAAAATTAAAAATTAATTAAAATTTATATTATAAAAAATTATATTTTAAAAAAAAAAAAATTAAAATAAAAAAATAATATTAAAAAATAATAAAAAAATAACTTTTATTATAACTTTTTACTAATAAAAAATAATTAATTATTTATTATAATAATATCTTTCTTTATTTTTTTTTATATTATATTATTTATTTATACTATCTTATTTATTTAAAAACTAGTTTATAAGAATAAAAAAAAGACTATTATCTTTTTATATATAAATAAGATTTAATATATAATATATTAGGCTTTTAATAATAGTATTAATTAGTAGTAGTACTATTAAGACAGGGAATAAGGTGACTGGTGTGAGGAGGGTTCAGTTCTCGTGTAGAATAGAAGAGCGGCAGCGGAAGAACTTTCTTCCTTGCCCAGGGGGGGAGGGGGGCAGAGCATAGTTATTTCTTTTTTTTTCTTCCTTCTCATCGGACAGAGGGAAGTTCATCTTCTTCAAGTTCTTTATTATTATTTTTTAGTTCTTTCTTTAGTTCAATTGACTTCTTTTACCTAGTTCTATCTGGTCCTCATCATTGGTGACGTCCTGCTGCTTGTTCTGGCTTGACATATGTTACAGGGTGCTCCTTTGTGTCACAACCATGCGTGACCGGAAACAAGGCCAGGCAGTCAGCCATGGCAGAAAAGGCTAAATTGCGGGACCACGGCAGAATCACGGAAACAAGGGATCGCCCGCATAAGATCACGATGATCCGCAGGAGATCCAGATCACGAAGGATCACGACGAGCCAGGAGTGATCCGGATCAAACAAGATCACGGTGAGCCAGGGTGACCTAAGGAGAGCTTGAGAGGAAACGTCTATATAAACTACGGGTTCCGCCATGTATCTAGTTATCTTTCAAGACTCTCCAGTAGTCAATACAAGTACAACTACGACCTACACTTGTATACGCACTTCTACCATATCATTGTGAATACTGCTTGATCGCCTCGTTTACCACTAACAGGCCCCCACGACCCTGACACTTGCTGTATCCGCCTGATATCCATTGATCAACCGGTCCCCCAGTGTTAGGAACGTAACACTTTGGGCACTGACATAATTCTTCGACCTCCTCCTATTTGGAGGCCTTCTTCTTTCTAATCTAGCTCTATTCCCATTAATCAACAGTTCCGATAACTGTCCATTCCTGTTAGGGGTTCTGCAGCAGCTTCTCATAGGAAATACCATAAACTATTGACCGAACTATTCTCTTTTTCTTACAGTGAACGGGTAGGCTGCACTACTCCATCTTAGTAAAAGAAGAAGAAGATATCTAAAAAGATCCTTCTTCATCTCGCACAACAAGGGTAAAAACACCCGTCAAAGCAGTAGCCAAAGTGGAGAGGCGCATAGCGACAACTGTGTGTATAGTGTATACAGAAGGGGGTTCCAGAGACTATAAGGTTGTAGGACGAGATTGACCACAACGGAACTTCCGTTAAACGACTTCGATTCTGTACTCGAAAATTTCGACGAAAAACAAGAATGGCTTGATTCATTGTTCATTCTTTAGAGGGGAAGTTGTCCTATCTATATTTGGTTATTGTTGCTTGTGGGCAGTGGACTTCCTTGCGGATCCCGGCCGAGCTCAAGGGAGAGAGGCTGAGAGAATCCCAATAGGAGTGAATGGCGGAGCCAACAAAGCTACTGATGTCTTACTTGATACTTTATCCCGTTGAATTCGATTTCCTCCATCAACATATTTCCAGCCTATCCTTGTCAGCTATTGATACATTTAGATCTCTCAGCCTGACATGAATACCATATTCGGTATGGAGCGTCAGCTGGCCTGTATCTCAGCTTGAACCCCATAACAATGCCCCAATCCTGAGGAAAGGAAAACTGTCTCTACAAGAATATACCGGCTCCCTCACATCTAAGCCAACTTTAACCTTCAGTATTGCATTAATATTGCCATGGTCTATGAGAAGTCAACAGGGTATGGTAAATCAGGGGTGTCGTTGTGATGCGTAATTATCCGTGCCATGGGGTGTGTTACACATGCCACCCGAGAAGCCCGCTCAGGCATTGTGTAATATAAGTTCATGTTAGTGATTGCTCCCTATTCCGTCTCTTAATATGAAAGCATGAATTTGTGAAGGTTATTAGATGCGTCAAATGTACGCCTGCAAATACCCCCACATAATAGTGGACCACTCCCCATTCTAAGTAACTAGAACAAAAGACTCCAAGTCAAACTATTAGCATAGGATCCGGGAATGTAGAGGAGTAACATTCTGAAAACATCAGAAGTGAGACAAGTGCAGCCAACAGCGCCGAGGAACTCCCGGCGGATTATATCCATGTATGTTATTATTTCGGGATAGTCTCAAACCTCATTATGCGTGGGCCACATCATAAATTGGTCAAATCCAACCAACAGCATCGAGAGATGTCCGGACGGTTCATAACTTCCTGTGCGGGGCGGGGGAGTATCATACCACTCATCTCTAGGAATCCAACTATAGCTCTAGGGTTCCAACGAGTTCGCTCGTCGACAGCTAGCGAGGTTGACACTGGTTGACACCTAGATCGTTACTACACATCCCCAGGTAGCATCGAGTGTCCGATTGGCCAGGGTACGAGCAGAGATATAGGCGAACGGGGAGATCTACCTAGAATCTACGGATGTAATATATCCAATAGTTCCTGCAAGAGTGCTTGCGTTCCGGGGGCTGCGTAAATGTAATCTATAATTGTTGCTTCAACCAAAAAGTTCCAGTCTATTAGGGGTTCTAGATCCTCAACGCTAGACCAGTACTCTAGTCTTCCGGGATTTTGGGAATCCTGGCAATATTGCAGCTGCAGCGTTAACATACCATGGTCGTGATCAGACTTCTTTCATGTCGACAGGTCCTTGCTACTATAGCCAAACAAGATGCCCCAAGAGCCTGGATGGTAATGGTTGTCAGAAAACACAAATCTCATTTACTCGATTATTATTCATTCCACCTTCATTGGATTCTCCTCCTCCAAGTTCCTCCAACCACTACCGGCACCAGCACCGAAAGCCCTGACCATACAAACTTTACCTATCTGTTTCCTTCAAGGCATCATCAATGGATATCACCATGCCGTACAAGAAGCTGAGGGGCGATGACCTCGAGCTGGAACCCAATGATTACGGGAACGAAGAATCCGGTCAAGAGTCACTTCATTCTCTTCTCGGGCGATCACGACACGAACGCTGGGGACCCTTAACAGTCAAATCATTTTGGTTGTGGGTGCCCCATGCTCTACTGCTAGCTTGTAACCTCGTCGTCTTCTTCGCCTTGAGATGGGCGGGAGATCAATTGCAGCAATCGAGACACCTTTCACCGTACGTTTTTGGCAACTTTTTAGAAAGGCCCGAGACTAATGTCTATTATATGTAGGTCCCGAACTGGATGCTATCGACTATCAGTGGCAGACCTGGAACCTTAGTCTCGGAGCAGTATCTCCATACACTGCCGCTCCAGGACCTGAGGCCGACGCTCTGTGGGAAGAGATTACCGCCAACCCAAACTCGAAAGGTACGGTTGTCAGAGGGCCACTCAGCTCGGATTATCGGTGTGAATCAATAAAAGTAGTAACACAATAGGAATAAAGTTGATGGACTATTGATCCCCGCAGAGCAGCTTGAGCCAGCAGGCCGAACATCAATTACATACCCGAATGGCCAGTATCTGGTATTGATGGATGTTTTCCATCAGCTCCACTGTTTAGTAAGTCGCAAATCCGAATGAAGCCCGCACGTCACGAAGTCTGCAAACTGGAACATGCGTGTATATGTACCGAGATGCACTGGACTCTGACAACATCGCAGAACCAGCTTAGGAAATTGGTTTACAGAGACTACTACCACGATGATCGCGACGACGCTGAACTAGAGCAAGCCCATACCGGTAGGCCCAAGCCGTACTTTGCCTTTTTTT